>PVJI01031737.1:0-12874 GCA_004026765.1 Micronycteris hirsuta
ATGTTCATACTACCCAAAGCAATCTATAGATTCAGTGCAACTCCTATTAAAATACCAATGGCATACTTCACAGATCTAGAAAAAATTTATTCAAAAATTTATATGGAACCAACCAAACAAACAGCCACAGCAACTTTTAGAAAGAAGAACAAAGTTGGAGGGATCACAGTACCTGATATCAAGCTCTACTATGAGGCCACTGTAATAAAAAATTCTGGTACTGGCTTAAGAACAGAACATAGATCAATAGAACAGAATAGAGAGCCCAGAAATAAACCCATGTCTCTATTATAAATTAATATTTGACAAAGGGGGCACGAGCATACAATGGAGTAAAAATAGCCTCTTTAATAAATGATGTTGGGAGAACTGGACTGGTATGTGCAAAAAACATGAAACTAGACCACAAATTTATACCATACACGAGAATAAACTCAAGATGGATAAAATACATAAATATAAGTTGTGATACCATAAAAGTCCTACTGGAAACATAGTCAGTAAAATTTCAGATATCCCACGTAGCAATATTTTTGCCAATATATATCCTAGGGCAAGGCAAATAAAGGAAAAATAAACAAATAGGACTACATCAAATTAAAAAGCTTCTGCATGACTAAAGAAACCATCATCCGAATGAAAATGGAACAGGCTATATGGGAGAATATATCTGCCAATGATACCTCAGACAAGGGCTTAACTTCCAAAATATATAAAGAACTCATACAAGTCAATACCAGGAAGACAGAAAACCAATTAAAAAAGTGGGCAAAGGACCTGAACAGACACTTCTCTAAGGAGGACATACAGATGGCTCGTAGACATGAAAAATTGCTCATCACTAGCTATCAGAGAGATGTAAATTAAAGCCACAATGAGATATCACTTCATACCAGTCAGAATGACCATCATAAACAAATCGACAAACAACAAGTGCTGGTGAGAATGTGGAGAAAAGGGAACTCTAGTGCACTCTTGGTGGGAATGCAGATTGCTGCAGCCACTGTTGAAAACAGTGTGGAATTTCTTCAGAAAACTAAAAATGAAACTGCCTTTTGACCTAGCACTTCCACTGCTGGGAATATACTCTAACAATCATGAAACACCAACTGAAAAGAACTTATGCACACCTACATTGATAGCAGCACTATTTACAATAGCCAAGTGCTGGAAACAGTCTAAGTGCCCATCAGTTTTTTGGATTAAAAAACTGTGGTACATTTACATGATGGAATACTATGCAGCAGAAAGAAAGAAGGAGCTCCTACCCTTTGCATGGATGGAAGTAGAGACTATTATGCTAAGTGAAATAAGCCAGACGGTGAAAGACAAATACCATATCATCTCACATATAAGAGGAATCTAATGAACAAAATAAACTAAGGATCAAAACACAACCAGAGACATGGAGGCAGGGAACAGATTGACAGCTGCCAGAGGAAAGGGGGGGAGGGGAATAGTGGAAAGAAGGGGACAGGATTAGTCAAGAACATGTACAAATGACCTATGGATATGGACAACAGTGTGGGGACGGACTGTGGGAGTGGGGTGAGGATGGACAGAGGAGGGAAAACGGGAAAAACTGGGACAACTGCAATAGAACAAACAAGAATAAAAAAATAAAAATGTATAGGCTACCCAAAGCAACATATAGATTCAACACAATTCCTATCAAGATTCCAATGATGTATTTCACAGAACTAGTGCAAATGTTTCAAAATTTATGTGGAACCTCAAAAAACCCTGCAGAGCAACAGTGATCCTGAGAAAGAAGAATAAAGTTGGAGGAATCATGCTACCTAATATCAAACTATACTATAAGGTCATAGTAATCAAAACAAAACAGTCCTGGCATAAAAACAGACACATAGATCAATGGAACAGAACAGAGAGCCCAGAAATAAACCTACTTGTCTTTTTAACATATTTCCTTTTCAGCCTCTCAGATTCTTTCCACTTCTCCCTGGCCCAAGGAGAAAGGTCCTGCTGTTGTTCAGATAATTGGATCTCAACCCTGGCTGCATATTAGAATCATCGGAGGCATTTTAAAATCTGCTACCTGGGTTCACTCCCCAATGATTCTGATTTCACTGGTCTTGTGTGGGGTTTGTCCATTGTTAGTTTTAAAACTCCCTAGGTGGCACACAGCCAAGATGGCCTAGATCACCTTACTTTGAGCCATGTTTCTCAGAGTGCTGCATAGACCACCCACATCAGATATATATGAAGCACTTGTTTAAAAGGCACATTCCTGGACTCCATTGGAAGTGTCAGTCAACAATCTCAGGGAGTGTGAACCACCGATCTACCTTCAAAACAAGTTTCTCAGACAATTTTGCCTTTCTGGCATTCTTGCCCTGCCTTCCCTCTACATACAGCTCCCCACCCATTGTGTCATGAATTGTTCTTCCAATCTCATAGCAATAGGAGGGCTGACATCTATTACACATGGGAAGCATGAAATCAGGGAAAGTGTCACATAGGAGGCTGCATTTGAAATGGGTCTTGAGAGACAGGACAGATGATGAACCTCAGGCAGAAATGGCAGAAAAAGACAACAGTTTGAGCAAAGATGTAACTTCCTGTTAAGAGGTTCAAAGTGTGGGCTTAGGAATGAAAGGGACATAGGTTCACACTCTAGCCCTGCCCGTTCTTAGCTCCATCCATGACCCTATCCCTCTCACCCCAGCACCTCCTTAGCGTTTTCTGCTGGATAACACTACTTTAACAGTTACACCTGCTCAGGAAGGTGCCCATGCTTCTTTACCTCTAGTTAGGAAAAACCCCTCTGGGACTGATAACCATCCCCACTATCCATATCTCCCCCTTCTATAGATGTGCAGTTGTCTAGTGGCAGCTGCTTTGTCTCACTTTCCTCCCAGTTCCTTGCCCTGTCATGACTTCCAATGCCCTTTCTCAAGCATGGTTGCTAAATGTTTAGAAATAATTTGTCTGACCAATAACTTATCCAGATTCCAGGCCTTGTAGCAACCAAACACAAATGCACAAACTCAACTGCAAAACTTCAGTTCTAGTTGTCTGTTACTTGCAACATCCCCAATTGAATATTAAATCAATGACTCGCAGTGGGATCTGAGGAAGACAGGAATCAGAGTCACTTAGAGAAAGTGTTAAAATACAGATTCCTAGGTCCTACTTACACCTGCTGGATCAGAGTCCCTAGGCATAAAACTCAAGGATCTGTCGGGGGCAAGTTCGCAATTGCAAGTGTGCTTGGGGATGGAAGGACAATGGCAACATGGAAGCATTTATAGGAAAACACAGTGGTAGTGTCAAAGAAAAACTTTATCTCAGTCTTTTTTGAAAAAAAAATCACTCTTCTGTTTCCCCTCAGCAATGAAGGGCAGAGCCTAGGCAGTGGCAGATGTGTTGCTCGTTTTGACAAGGCTTACTGGGAAGCCTGGCCCCATGCCCAGATTGTATAATCTTAGGACCATTTGACTACAAGGTTATAATACTCTGTTGAAAGGAAGTAATGCAATAACATGTTCCCCTTCCTAGGCTACAACCCTTGTAACAGTGATCCTAGGAAATAAATCATAAATGTAGGAATGACCTATGCTAGAATTTCAATCCTGTGGCAAACTAGTGGAAAGGAGAGGGAGCTACTAAGTGGAAACATAGAGAAAGGAGATAAAAGAGAATTGTAGCAATTCTGCCAATATATTGTGCTGGCAGCAACCCACTTAAGGAATCCCTAGATAGTGCTGTGTAGTATTCTTGTTTAGCCTGAAACCCTGGCCTAAAGAGCATCTCACTCCTAGGAAGTGCGTGTCCCTCTAAAACGCTCTGTGCATAGGACTGTGCCTCCAGGAGTTCAGCTGGACTTTGGCAAGTCTACCAGTCCTGATTAGCAAATCCAATGGAAGTAGCTGGTGGACAGCCAGAGCTATTTGGTGGTCTTAGCAATTCTGTCTTCTGTTATCTTGATAGGTATTAAGACTAGCATGGTTGATTACAATGTTTGTATTGGAAAGGATTTTTTTTTGACGAATCTTTTTTGCCTAAAGCAAGAGTAATCACATTTCAACTTGAAAAATGATGGTAATAGGCAGCCATCCTTATGTGTTCAACAGGAATCTGCAAATAACCTGTTTTGTATGCAGTACCATGCTCTATGTTCTTTTTGCCCTAGCAGATTCCTTTGCCAGGAATGCATGATTATCTCCTAATCTTGTCTTTTAGGACAAAGCTTAAGTTCTCCTCAGTCTTCACCAGTCTTAAGTGACACGTTTACCAATCACTTTGCATCGCATTACCTGATTTTATCTTCTTCATGTTTTTGAATACCTGAAATTACCCTACTCATTTCCTTTCTGCCTCTCTCCCATTCACCCCCCTTCACTTTATCCCTCTTTCTCTTCTCTCCTTCCGTTTCTCCCTCATTCTCTCTCTCCCTAAGGTCCAGGAAAGAAAGCAAGTCTTACCCGTATCTCTCATTTTGATATTCCCAGTGAGTAGCCACTCAAAAAACATTTGTTGAATAAATGAGTGAGACACTTGGAAGACAGGAATCCTCAGCAAGGTCTTAAGGGGCATGGCCATAGATTAGAAGGGAAACCAGCTTTCCAGGTAAAGAGACTAGAGAGGAAAGAAAGATCAATGACCTGAGTTTTCTGGGGGCTGGAACAGAGCAGCGCAGGGGCCAGGTTAAGGAGCAATGAGTGTTGTCATTGGAGGAATGAGAAGGTATGGAGGGAAGAAAGGAGTAGGCAGGATGCAAAGTCACAGGGATGTGGATGAGGAGATATGTGATCCAAAAAGCAGGGAGAAAAAATCGTTTGGTTATTGAGTGGGAAGAAATGATGAAACGGTGTTTAACAGTTTATTCTAAAAGAAAAAAGTAGAGCAAAATTTGGTCATGTTCCACAAGTATACTTGTTTCTCAAGTAAAACCTTGCTGGAGAACACAACCTAGAACAGATAAATTCCTTATCACTCTCATGCTTCTCTTTTTCCTTTCTATAAAACAGGAATTTAAGCAACATCATGAACAATGATAATAAAGAAAAAATTCTATTGTCAGGCACTTATCCATACAACTTTATGAAGTAATTACTATTGTTAGCCCCACTTTATACATCAAGAAACCAAGGTTTGGACAGGATAGATTATATAATTAGCCCAAATTCAAACCCAGATCTTTGGTCTAGAGTTCTGTTAACCGGCATCTGTAAATGGAGGTTTCAAAGATTAAAACCCCATTTGTAAACTTATTGGGAAAATATGCCAGCTTTAAAAAGGCAAAATGTTAGGAGATATCTGGACACCACTCATAAAATGAAAATGGTGAATTTGTACCCTGCTCTGACAAGAGGCAATCTAAATGTATGATGAGGTAATTGTAAATGTATTATTATGTAGTGTTAAGAGCAAGGGATTTAAGAATTGGGGAAACCTGAATTTGAACCACAGCTCAACCTCTTCCTGGTGGTGTCTTTGAAGGGTTACTGGACCTCTGAGCTACAGCTGCCTCAACTGTAAAAAGGGGATGATGCTACATCATGAAGATGTGAAGATTAAGTAATTTTTCTGTTATACCGTTAATGGGGATTTAGACTGCTTTCAATTGGGGATGCTACAAATAATGCAAATCTGAATATTCTTAGTGCATATATGCATTCGTATCTGTCTGGTATATAACTAGAGGTAAAGTTGCTGTGTCATGGGGCATGTATATGTTCAACCTTAATAGATAATGCCAAGCTTCTTTCTAAACTTATTGCACAAAATTTCATTGTAACAGCAGTGTTTGGGAGTTGCTATTGTTCCACATCCTTCACCAACACTTAGTGAAAAAAAGGACTTGTCATTCTTTTTAAATTTTAGCTATTTGACGAAGTATATAGTAGTATCTTATTTTTTTTATTTTCCTAATTACAAATGAGGTTGAGCACCTTTTCATGTGCTTATTGGCCATTTGGAGATCTTTTGTAAAGCACCTGTTCAAGTCTCTTGCCCAATTTCTAATCTTTTTCCTAAATTCTCAATCTTGTCTTTCATGCCCTTTAACATATTAAGGATAGTTAAAGTCCATGTCTGATTAACTCCATTATATGGAGTACTTGTGAGACTGTATCTATTGTATATTGCTTTTCTTAGTTTCTGTTTACAATTATTTTGTTTGCTCCTGCACATGGTTATTTTTGAATGAGTGATGAACACTGTAGATGACTAATTGCAAAAGATAATTAAGGCCTAGAATGAAGGTACCATACCCAGAGAGCCATCTTGCAAGTGAATGGCATCCCTAGCAATATATTATCTTAATTCAGTTTTAAGGACTAAGATGATTAGAAACTGGACTTCAATTCCTGTAAAGACTGGTCTATTTCCAGTTTCCCATTATTACTAGGATATAGCCTCTTGAAGTACCAACTAAAAATTGTGGGAGGATTTTTTTTTATTTTATTGATTAGGCTATTACAGTTGTCCCATTTTCCCCCCTCTATTCCCCTCCATCCCGCACCCCCCCCCCATTCCCTGCCCTTTAGTTTTCATCCCTGGGTCATACACATTAAGTTTCCAGGCTTCCACATTTCCCATACTATTCTCAACCTCCCCCTGTCTGTTTCTACCTACCATTTATGCTACCTATTCTCTGTACTTTCTACTCCTCTCTCCACCCCAACTCCCCTGTTGATATACCTCCATGACTTATATAAATCCCTCTAACATTTCATATAATAAAAGCTGGGTTGTTGCGAATCCTGTCCCGCAGAATTTGTATGCTGTGGCAGGCGTGGGAATAAATTCACACGGAGTACATAGGACTATAAGAGCCGGGATTACGTGACCTCAGAGAAAGGCCAATAGAAATGGCCCGAGAGTGGGCCGAAGAGTGAGGGGCCAGGAACGGGCTAGAGAGCAAGAGGGCCCATGAGTGGACGGGAGAGGGTGAGAGGGTGAGAGGGCCCGAGAGCAGGCCGGAGTGAGTGAGGGAGAGCGGAGGGAGCGGGGCCCTGGGAGCGGGCCCGAATGCCTCGGCCACTCTCTCCAGAGGAGAGAGCACCCCGACCCTGCCTTGACATGCTTTTATTGTTTTTCCTGGGTCCATTACCTCAGAGTGGTCTTCATTTACTAAACACAGGTTCGCCTTAGGTGATAGACAGCCATGAAGGCACTTCAAAGGAGAGGTATGCAAATGGAAAGACAATGGGTTTGGGCTGAACTTGAAAGGATTAGCACCGGTCTAAGGAAGCTAGGCATGCATTTGTGTATGTTCTTTTGATGCAGGGTGAGAGAGATTTTTTTTTTTAGCAGGAGCAAGACTTAACTCTAGGAAATATGCCATTCTGATTTACCCACAGGAAATTCCGTTTTTACACACGTGGGTCCTGCTTGCCATCCCACATTCCACTGATGTTTCCTTTAAACGTGAAACGTTGGGCTACATTTCCCACCATGAGAGTCACGGCTCTCCTTCACTGGGTGATGATGAACTCCTTGAACTTGAACTTATCTGAGAAGCACTTTATCTGCCCTTCCATTCTAAATGAAAGTTTTGCTGGATAGAGTATTCTTGGATGTAGGTCCTTGCCTTTCAGGACTTGGTATACTTCTTTCCAGCCCCTTCTTGCCTGAAAGGTCTCTTTTGAGAAATCAGCTGACAGTCTTATGGGAACTCATTTGTAGGTGATTGTCTCCTTTTCTCTTGTTGCTTCTAGGATTCTCTCCTTATTTTTAATCTTTGGTAATGTAATTATAATGCGTCTTGGTGTGTTCCCCTTTGGGTTCAACTTCTTTGGGACTCTCTGAGCTTCCTGGACTTCCTGGAAGTCTATTTCCTTTGCCAGATTGGGGAAGTTCTCTTTCATTATTTGTTCAAATAAGTTTTCAATTGGTTGCTCTTCCTCTTCTCTTTCTGGCACCCCTATGACCCGGATGTTGGGACGTTTACAGATGTCCTGGAGGTTCCTAAGCCTCTCATTTTTTTGAATTCTTGTTTCTTCATTCTTTTCTGGTTGAATGTTTCTTTCTTCCTTCTGGTCCACACCGTTGATTTGAGTCCCAGTTTCCTTCCCATCACTGTTGGTTCCCTGTACATTTTTCCTCATTTCTCTTAGCATATTCTTCATATTTTCATCTAATTTGTAACCAAATTCAACCAATCCTGTGAGCATCCTGATTACCAGTGTTTTGAACTGTGCATCTGATAGGTTGGCTATCTCTTTGTCGCTTAGTTGTATTTTTTCCGGAGTTTTGATCTGCTCTTTCATTTGGGCCATCCTTCCCTTTCTCTGCATACCCTTAAGGGGCAGAGCCATAGGTGTTCATCAGGGCAGGGAAACCCACTTTGCTGTGTTGTGAGGCTGCCTGTGGGGGTGGGGCCTGAGAGAGAACAATGGCACTTGCTTCGCTCTCTTCCCGCTCCCGGTCACCTTCCCTGACACCCAAAAGCAAATTGGGTCCCTCTGTGCCAGTTCCCAGGTGGGTGGGCCTGTGCCCTGTGGGTCTCTCCAAACAACTCTCCGGTGATGCTGGGAGTTCCTCCTGCCACTGCCTCAACCGCCACAGGTGTTTTCAATCGGTGTTTTGAGGCTTTATTTCCCTGTGTTGGTGGGTTGTGCGGTCTTCTCCGCTCCCCATCGTTTATCTGCGCACTTATGAGGGACCACCTGGTCCACCAGTCTTGGCCCCAGTGGGTCCGGGCCGGCCAGCCACGGGTTTCGCCGAGTGCTCCAGCTGCAGGCCTCTCCGGGCAGCTGCAGCACTGCCAAAAAGTGTGGGAGGATTTGACAGGCCCTCATTTCCTGGTGAGCTCTGAACTGTAGCTTCTATATTCCTTTGCCCCTTGAAACCATCAAGCACTACTTGGCTTCTCAGTCTTTCAGCAGCATCTTCTGAAATCAACAGATGTCTTATAATAGTAAAAGTTGCTCCAGATACCAGACTCACTTCTTTGAGTCCTGTCTTTTCTTGGGCCTCTGGAGCTTAGCCTCCAAAATTATTTTATTTATTTTTAATATTTATTTTTTTTTAGAGAGAAGGGAAGGGAAGGAGAAAGAGAGGGAGAGAAACATCAATACATGGTTGCCTCTAACATGGCCCCCATTGGGGACCTGGCCTGCAACCCAGGCATGTGCCCTGGCTGGGAATCGAACCAGCCACCCCTTGTTTTGCAGCCTGCACTCAATCCACTGAGCTACACCAGCCAGGGAAACCTCCAAAATTCTTGATTGCGCCCTTGCTGGTATGGCTCAGGGGACTGAGTGCCAGTTTGTGAACCAAAAGGTTACTGGTTCAATTCCCAGTCAGGGCACATGCCTTGGTTGCAGGCCAGGTCCCCAGTTGGGGGCATGTGAGAAGCAACCGATCAGTGTATCTCTTGCACATTGATGTTTCCCCCTTTCTTTCTCTCTCCCTTCCCATCTCTCTAAAAATAAATAAAATCTTTAAAAAAATTATTGATTGCAACATACACACACATGCACACTTTTTCAACAAGAAGGTTGTCCAAGTTCCTAGTCCACCATTACCAGAATAGAAATCCTACTTGAAACATTTTTTAAAAAATATTACCTCATTTAATCCTCACAATAATGCAAATGATTCTCAGCATCACACACCTAAAAAGTGGGAGACACAGCAATGGTGGCCCCTAATCTATGACTCCAGAGTGTATGTAATAAAACAAAGGGCAATAAAACACCCTGCATTGTACAAATTTACAGTTAGCTAATTTGTTTCATTAGTTTAATTCATCTCTAACATTTAATGCTAATTAGAGTATTATAGGAAATTTTGAAATCTCCCTGAGTTATGTCTTTGAGATGGAAAAATATCAAAATAAAGATAACTAACATAGGAGATCCAAGATTGCAGTGAAGTAGGTGGAAGCTACAATAACTTCCTCTCAGGACCAGACGGTATTAGCATGAAATATTCAAAGCGATGAAAAGCAAGAACCTACAATCAATATTACTCTGTCCAGCAAGGTTATCGTTTCAAACTGAAGAATAAAGAGCTTTCCAGACAGAAAAAATTAAGAGTTCATTCCCACCAAATCAGTATTACAAGAAATATTAAAGGGACTTCTGTAATAAAAAGAAAGAACACTGACTGGTGTGGCTTGGTGGGTTGGGCATCATCCGACAAACCAAAAGGTCACTGGTTCAATTCCCAGTCATCAGAGTATATACCTGGGTTGGAGGCCCTGGTTGGGGGTATGCAAGAGGAAACTGATCAGTGTTTCTCTCATACATCAATGTTTCTCTGCTCTTTCTCCCTCTTTTGCCTTCTCTCTAAAAATAAATAAATAAAATCTTTTAAAAAGGAAAAGAATGTAGTTAGAGAATAAAATGGCAATAACTACATACCTATCAATAATCACTTTAAATTTAAATGGATTAAATACTCCAATCAAAATTCATAGAGTAGCTGAATGGATAAGCAAACAAGAACCATATATATGCTGCCTACAACAGACCTATCTCATAATAAAGAATGTACACAAACTAAAGAGTAAATGGATGGAAATTTCATTTCCATGCAAGTGGAAATGAAAAAAAGTGGGGGTAGCAATACTGATATACAACAAGAGACTTTAAAGATTTTATTTATTTATTTCTAGAGAGAGGGGAAGGAGAAAGAGAGGGAGAGAAACAGCAATGTGTGCTTGCCTCTCACATGGCCCTTACTGGGGACCCAGCCTGCAATCCAGGCATGTGCCCCAACTGTGAATCGAACCGGGACTGCTTGGTTCCCAGCACGCACTCAATCCACTGAGCTACACCAGCCAGGCAACAAGAAGAGACTTTAAAACAAAGGCTATAGTAATAGACAAAGAAGGATATTACATGATGACACAGGGAACAATCCAACAAGATAATATATTCCCTTGTAAACATTTCTGCATCCAACATAGAAGGAAATGAATACGGAAAGCAAATCTTAAGAGACATAAAAGGAGAGATTGACAGTAATGCAGTCATAAGAGGGGATTTTAACACCACGTTGACATCACTGGAAAGATATTCCAGGCAGAAAATCAACAAGGAAAAGTGGCCTTAGAGGAGTGGAAGATGGCACCAAGGTAGGTGGGAGCTGAACCCACTTCCTTGTGCACCCAACTGGGACACCTAGCTGATCTTCTGAAGAAAAGAATAAACAGCCAACAGAATTCCAGCTGATATGAAGTTTGGAAGCCAAAGGCTGCAGAGGACATTTAAAAAATAGATGGTAGGGAGACTTTGCAGGCCGAGGGAAAGGTGCTTGGGCCCTGCGCCAGAGACTTTGCCTGCCAAAGGAGCTTTAGAGGAGAGCCGGGTCAGGGATTATAACTTAGAAGTTCCCTTCCCTCCTAGAATGGCAAATTCACAGACCCGCGCCAGGAGAGACCTGGACACTTACAGTTCCTGGAGGGATAAAGATGCAGTAAGAAATACACAGCTGGCAGCGTACAACAGCTGAGACTGAGGTTGCCGGCTGGGACAGTATGAGAAATTGGGGAGCTGGGCGTCACATGAAGGTGGGAGAAAAGATGGTCCACAACTGGCTGTGACCCAGATAGACTCTGAACTGGCCAGAAAGTTGGTATGTGTGGAAAACCAGGCACTTGTTAGGAATGGCCTGCGGCAAACAAGGGGAATTCAATAACAACAACAAAAGGCTCACAGCCGCTGTGCAAGGATGTGTGGGCCAGTGAAGAGGGAGAAGGGGGGCACGAT
The DNA here is from genome assembly GCA_004026765.1 of Micronycteris hirsuta. Lineage (NCBI taxonomy): Eukaryota > Metazoa > Chordata > Mammalia > Chiroptera > Phyllostomidae > Micronycteris > Micronycteris hirsuta. The sequence continues at coordinate 11,691 of PVJI01031737.1, forward strand.
TACCTCCCACTCAGAGAGCATCATGGATTGATCAAAGGGGGGCAGCAGGGGCTCAGAATGGTGGTAGCACACAGAGAGACTTAATTCAAAAGGGGAACTAAACTGCCCTTAAGGGACCTTGCTCCAGGGCAGGGTCCAGGCCAACAAAGAGAGAGAAGAAGGGGTGTGATTTGCTCCCACTCAGTGCACCTCACCAACTAATCAAAGGTTTGCAAAACTAGGTGGATTATAGGCCCCTTAAGAAAACAGAGCCCAGCCCCCCTCTGCCTGCAGCATCCAGGATGACCAGCAAAACCTGTTTGGCAGGTTTAAAGTCAGCTGGATGGGTTTTTTTTTCTTTTTTCTTTTTCTTTTATTGTTGTCTCCCTGGAGCTGTGAGAAGACCAAAGACAGATCCAGAAAGAAGTCAGAAGGCTAACACCAACAGCTGATAAAAATTTCACTATTCTATCCTACAGAACTTGCATTTTATTTTTTGTCACTTTTATTTTTGTATTTTTTTTCAATTTCTCTTCTTTCCCATTTAGATTTTTTGTTTTGTTTGATTGATTTCATTGTTTGATTGGTTTTCTTTATTCTCCCTTTCATACTGCATTCTAATTATTCTTTTACTTCACTCATATTCCAAAAACACACTACTCTTGGTCATTACTTTTTATTCCTTTTATTCAGATTATATATTGCTTATCAAATTATTGTTATTCCAAATTCCACTTGGCACCCTTCCCTGTTTTAATCCATTTCACCATTTTCCTGAGATTTATGACTGTTCTGGTTTACTTTATTCTCTCACACACTACGCCAAGTTTCTATCCTTTACTCTCACTAAATCTCACCATTTAACCACACATAAGCACTCTGCGTTCTAAAGTCAGTTTACATTCTTTTTCCCTTCTAATAAGAGTCTTATCTCTTTTTCATCTTTTATAAAAAGTGGCTAGTTGTGTAAAATATCACAGTTATTGCTGTACTTCTCCAAAGGATCTCATATTGTTACGGGAAAATGAAGCGACCAAACTCCTGGTGAGAGGTATAAGTCACAGACCCTTTATTACGCATGCGGACCCTAGGGAGAAATCTCCAAATCTAGGGCCCTGAGCAGAGGCATGAGCTGGCATATATACTCTTCAGAGATGTATGGCTTACGTAGCACTTCAGGAGTTAGGTTACAAGCAAGTCTAAAA
>PVJI01031738.1:0-12890 GCA_004026765.1 Micronycteris hirsuta
ACCACCTACACTGCCATCTTGGCGGAAGTCCCCATGAAAAGTCATGCTAAGCTGGCCTAAGCCCGTGCAACGTAATATTGCATTTTAGATAAAATATTAAAGTTAGAAAGATAACCTGTTAAAGCACTTATCCTTGGCCAGAGGGTTCTTCCTAACTGCTGGCTGTAGTAATAAGGCACCCGGGACAGAGTGAAGGCGGCTTGTCAGGCAAGGCAGAAGGATGCCGTGCGGCAGCTCATTAAAGCAAAGCCTCCCCTCTCCAGTCTTAAGGCAGAAAAGTCAGCTCCAAATTAGAATGGTGCATTTCAGAGCCCTTTAAAAATTAATGCCGTGTCATTACTCTCAGGCAAATAGGAAAACAGGAGCCGGCATGAGTGGGCCCGAGGCCGCACCAGTGAATAGAAAGGACATATTCTACGTGTCTGTTTCTGTGCAAGGAGATGATTCCAGGGTTCTCAGTTCCCTTTATAATAGGGTTTATTTTCTTCCCACAATTTTATTTATATTTGTTTCACGAATAGCCCACAAATGGGTTTCAGACCACCCAAGGTGGGGGAGTAGAAACAGACCACGGATCTGATGGTGTTGGCTGGCCGCGCTTGTCCTGCTGACCTGTGCGCAGCACTGAGAGAATGGACACGAGAGAGTTTTGCAAAAGACCGCTGCCCTGTGAGCGTTATCTCGTCTTTTCATTGTTTCCAAATGCGTGGAATACCTAGATCGTGACTGTCCTTTTGTTCTGCGTGTCAGCGTTGCCTGACCTCGTGTAGGCAGAGTGCCGTTTCTCTGCTCCTGCCACACTCGGAGAGTCTGCGTGGTCCCGGGCGATCAGCCCGGTTCCTGAACTGTGCTCAGAGCAGGAGCTGCCGTGCAGGGCGACCGCCTTTACACTCGGCTCCCAGTGGCCAGGCTCCTAGAATTACAGGCCACGGGCCCCTCTCGGCACATGACTGACTGCTTGCTGTCTCCCTCCCATCCTAGTGACCGCCTGGCCCTGCTGCAGGTCCGAGCCATCCTGCACCACCTGGGGCTCGAGAGCACCTGTGACGACAGCATCATCGTCAAGGAGGTGTGCGCCGTGGTGGCGCGGCGGGCAGCCCAGCTCTGTGGCGCAGGCATGGCCGCTGTGGTGGACAAAATTCGAGAAAACCGTGGGCTGGACACCCTGAAAGTGACAGTGGGTGTGGACGGAACCCTCTACAAGCTACATCCTCAGTGAGTGACCTCCGCTCCCTGTGCATCTTTCTCCCCACCTCTGTTCTTTCCTTGCTTTCCCTTAGAGCAAATAATCAGCCATTGTGAAGAGCGTATATAATGTGCATATCATAGATGAATAATCGGAAGTAGGCCTGAGTTTCCCCACCCAATCCCCTGTGAGTCCCTCCCAGTTGTCACACCCCCTGTCCTGCCTGGGGCGAGTGCTGTGGCTCGCAGTCCCTCCGTTCCAGTGTAAGTGTCCGTGTGCGTCCCCACTGTCTCAGTTAACCCTGAATCTGCCGTTGGGGAGTCCTCTGGCACCTCTGCCTTTGTGACAGACTTTTCCCACGTAGCGTTTCTGGCTCAGCCATGCATCCGCAGTGAAGTATACCTTTGTAGTTCATTACATTTCAGGGCTGTGCAGTGTACTGTCACTAGTCTACTGCTAGAGGATGCGGGGTTATTGACCATCACAAACAGTGCTGCTGTGAACATTCTAGTGCATGTATACTGAAACCTAGGTTTCCGGAGTAAGATTTTTCTGCTACAGACTATAGCAGACTTTTTGTAAATAAAGTTTTATTGGAACACAGCCATGCTCACTCATTTGTATTGCCCATGGCTGCTTTCAGCTACCAAGGCAGAGTAGTCACAGCGGACCTTACGGCCCACAGAGCTGAAAGTATATCTGCTGTCTGGCCCTTTATAGAAAGGTTTCCTACTGCACCCTCTCCCAGTGCAGAAGCACTGATTTCCCTTTTACTTTTTTCTTTTCCCTGTCTTTCTCCATTTCCTACTTTCTCCACCCTGATCACCATTTCTCTTCTCCCTTCGTCACTCATTTGCATGCGTTTTGAATAAATTATTTCAACATCAGGGAATATCCTAGCTCTTCTCCCCTGGAAGCATTTCAGCTAATAGAGCTGTGCCCCTGGCCAGGGCAGTAGGTGGGATGGAGTGAGGATGGAGAGATTTGTCAATTGCATTGCCACCTGCTGTCACCAGGGTTGCTTCAAGGAGTTGAGAGACTAGCCCAGAGTTTATGCAGTTAGTGAAAAGAGTGGCCCTTGAGAAGTTCCAAGTCCCTTTTGTTAATGTTCACTGTCACTGTGAAAGTAGGAGCCTTAGTCCCAGGTGAGGATTGGGAAGAGGAAGAAGCACAGCTACCAGCATTGGGGCTCAGTGTTAGGAGCCTCTGTCCTTGGCTTCACAGATGAGGAAGGCAGGTCTCTGTAATGTCCCGACCCCAACAGCAACCCCTGGAGCCTGCTCCTCTTGCCTTTAATGGCATTTTAGACTCAATTGGGTCTGATGAGAGTCAGTACCAGTGGAAAATGGAGTGCGTGGGGGCTTGGTCCTTCCCCCCAGAGTTTATGATCAGGTTATGCACTTCTGCAAGGCACACTTGTGGCATCCATGGCTGTTGGACTTCTCTTTCACTGATGAGTTTGAAGAACACAACTTGCCAGCATCTCAGACATTTGAACCTTAGCTTTCCACTCACCTGCTCTGACATAGAATTTGAGCATTTTGCCGGTGACTCCAAGGCTCCATTTTCTGATGGGTAACAGTAAGTGTTTAATACATGGTCGCTGTTGTTCTTTTCTTCATCTCGATTGTTCCTGGGTTTCCAGCATCACTTCATAGGGTCTCACCTCTGAGGACACAAATCGATCATGACTGGGTTTTTCTGTGTCTTTCCTCCAACTTTTCCAGCTTTGCTAAAGTCATGCATGCGACGGTCAAGGACCTGGCTCCGAAATGTGACGTGTCCTTCCTGGAGTCAGAGGACGGCAGCGGGAAGGGAGCGGCTCTCATCACTGCGGTGGCCTGTCGCATCCGTGAGGCTGGACAGCGATAGAGTCCCTGAAGTTGGGACGGACTTCGTCTGGTTCCCCTCCTCCCTGCTCTTTTAAATTATAAGATGTTATCCCCTGTGTCGGAGACAGACCCCTCGGCTCTGCCTAGGCAGAGAGGACACTGCCAGACTGCATTTAGTCTCTGTGTATCCTCACCGTAGGTTCTGGTACCCAAGCTTCGGCTTTCCTGAGAGAAATTCGAAGTAAGGGTTTGTTCACACTCGTCACAACCATCCCCCCTGGTTCTCTTAAAACTTAAAACAAATTTTAACCTTTAGTAACCCCCTAGCCGAAGTCCATGTCCGTATATTATCCTGCAGGACACTAATGAAAAGATACGGTTGCTTCACCTTGAACTCTGGCTGCTTCACCTTGGACCCTGGACGTGACAACTCTGGGTGGACAGCATCCTCCAGCACGGAGGCTGATGCTGTTTCTCGGGGACCTGAGAGGTCTCCACTGACTTGAGCCTGATTCTCCCACATGCAGAATGTGGGGCGGAGGAGGGGCGGCGACGGAAGGAAATCATGGACAGCCGTGTGGCAGCCCCCTTCAGCCACAGCCGCACGCATCACCTGGAGGGTCGCTGCCCTTGGGATTAAAGCGCCCGAGTCTGAGCGCGCAGCACCAAAGCCACGAGGTGATGCGTCTCCTCGTGGGCTCACGAGTCATCGTGAGCGTTGGATCTTTAGGAGAGAGTGGGGGACTTTTTGGTCTGATTTTTAAAATATTTTTCCTGTAGAAGTGTAAACACTGTATTTTCGTTTTAACTTATGTTTGAAATTTATTTAGCTCATGAAGTACATGCGCTCCTTCATCTGGATACTGTATGTGATAATCAGTTGCGTATATGTATTTATATGTTAGTTTGTTGTGTAATAGATGCACAAGGGCTTCTCAGACCCGGCCTCGTCGGAAGATTGGGTAAAGGGTGGAAGGTGACCGGTTACTAGAAATACCTCATTCGCCTGCGGGAAGAGAAGGGAAGCTTCTTCATGGTGAGTGAAGGGCCAAGCAGCTCCCTCCCAGGTCCTTCTTCCCCTGCAGACTCTGAAAGGCGGAGAGCAAGGGAGAGGGCGAAGGAGGCTGGGCCTGTGGCTGAGGAGACCACAGCCAAGGCCGCTGTGCAGCGACTTGCCCGGGGCAGTGTTCCCGGGGATGTTCACCAAAGGACTCAGACTCATCGTCTTCATTTTTAAGGCCCTCGGTACAATTTTAAAGCTCTCTAACAAGATAAAAGAAGCCACCAAAAACATTTTTTAAAACCTGTGTCTGATCGTTGATAGCGAACCAAAACAATGAAACAAACAAAGGCATGGAGCCTCAGGGACAATGCTTTTGGAGGTTTGTGTCCTCCCAGCAAAATTGGTTTTGTAAATGTTTTACAAGAAGCTTGTGGAGGGCTCCTCTAGCCTGAGCTGTTTTTATACACGTTATTTATTTTAAACAGCTGGGGAGGGAGAGGGTGGGGGGAGCAGCGTAAAACCTTTCATACCCGACTTTTCAGGAATGAAGTTACTTCTGAATCCTTGAGCCCATCTCATCCCCAGACACTAAAATATAAAGCAGTGGCCTTGCAACACGACTGAGTAGGATATGAGCGTCAAAACAGAAAGATGGGAAGACACGCTTTAGTAGCGCCCAGTTTTTGCACGTTTATCAAACTTGTCCTGAGAATGGTGTCTAGATTTGTGTATAACTAAAGGAAGCCCAAGAAATAAAGATGAATTTTAACTTTTAGATTTGACAGTGAGGCCCCATCTATGAAATCACTCATTTTTTATTAAGGGTAGAGCTGTGTGTGTGGCTAGGAAAGCTGAGTTGTTGGTTTCTAAGAGAGAACACCGGCACGTGCGGTTTCAGTGCTGTGGCCCGCCGCTGGCTGACGGTTCCGTGCTGATGCTGCTTTGCCTGACGCGAATACAGCAGATCTCAGTCCTGGACTGGGACGTGCTGAATGGCAGATCTCAAATCCTTGATCACTTGGTCTAGTGATGTTGTCATGTACAATAAAGAACTAGTTGAATTAACTATGTGATGTTAACTATTAATAAATTTTAACATTTTTAAAAATACGCCACGTGTGATTCCTGAGGACATTCAAGAGTGCGGTCATGGTTGGGGCGTCCCGTACTCCCAGCCAGCGCGAACCATCTGTGTGCGCCAGGATCCGACTGTGCTTGGACGGTGTGCACGTGAATCAGGAGGCTTCACTAGACTTAAACGACAAGTTTTATTCAAGGGCCTTGAGCGAACTGCAATTCAGAAAACACAACCCTGTAAAACCCAGAGTGTTCTGAGGAAAAATGTCAAGAGTTTTTAAAATAAAAAGCATATTCTTGAGAAGAATCAGTCTTAGCTTCTGAATTGATCCAAGGCGGTTCTTTTCCGGATATCCAGCATTCTGGTCAATGAAGTATTCATTCCTAACTTCCTCAGAGGGTTATCCAGAGGATTTATGTACACCCAGACGCTGATGCACAAATAAAAAGTTCCATAGTTTCAGTCCTCAGGCGAAAGTGACACAAAGTCGACTCCTCATGTTTTGGGCCGCTCTGATTTGAGTGGTTTTGTTCGTTGACTCTAGGGACTCCAATTTGTCACTTCCCTCTTTCCTCACAGGCGTGTCTCGACCCCAGATATTTCTCTTCCCAGCTACCCAGTACTGCAGCAGGAAGATCACTTTTCCCAGGCCATCTTCTAAGCCCCTGGGTTTCAAACGCCACCGAAGAACCACAGCTGGCCCTGCTGTCTCCTGTTGAAGCAGTTTGGTCGAGATGTAGCAGAACCCCTGGGGCGCTGGCTGGTTTCTGCAGGCACAAGTGATTCGCACTCAAGATACAAAGCCCGTCTAAAAAGCACTTGCTCTGTGCCCTCCCCACCAGCCTTTCCCCTCTCCTTAATGAGCAAAACACAAACCTGGGAAATTAATTCCTCTCAGGGCCCTGCTGATACCCACTGCGGTGGCAGGGCCTTGTGTGAGTGACACTAACAGGGAGGAAGCTGACCCAGGAGGCTAGCGACAGCCGAAACGCTGCCGCCCTCACGAGTGGTGAAAGAAGTTAAAATTGGACCTTGTTTTTCCAACACCAATTTGGAGAGATAGTGGGAGCATTCTCGCGCTATTTGGGTGGGGGGGGGTGCAGATTAGTACAACCATTTAAGAGGGAAAAGGGCAATATGCATCAAAAGCATGTTTTGGATAATTTTCTAGAAATTTATGCAGAAGAAATACACATAATCGGGGACTCAGATTTAGTTTGAAGGGTATTGGCTACTGTATGACTTACAGTAGCAAAAGGGACTCTCCATACAACGCGTCTGCCCCTGCGTCAGGGTCCACCTAGCTATTGCAAACATCTCAGAGCAGAAGCGTGGTTGTACAGGTGATGGGAACGCTGAGAAGCCAAACACTGGATTAGCAGACCAGAGATGAGCAGCATCAAAAAAGCCACTGCTATCCCACTGGCTGGACCAGAGTCCAAAGCTGGGGAGGGGGTGCCGGAGCCGGAACCACAGAGCAGGAAGCAGGGTGGTTCAAAATACCCTGGCTTCCCCACCCTCTGGTTTTCTGCAGGGTCTCCACCGGCTGAACCTAGTGGGAAGCCAGCTGGCAGAGGGAACCTGGCAAAGGTAGTGCCTGTGACGCAGAGCGGGGGAGGGATGGGCCTGGGGCTGAGCAATAAGTAATCGGTGTGCACCCTCTAAAACCATAACATTGTTAAAGAAGAACATTTAGTGTCATAGAAAGAAAATGTTGACAGCATGCTGCTTCAAGCTGACAGTATCTTACAGAACAGTATATGATGATCCTGTTTTTTTTAAAAATTAAAATATATGACATGAGATATAATGTGTTCCCCTGAATGTCTCCTCTGCTTCACTGGACTGGAGGCATGAGTAAGGTCTCCACCTTGGGGGTAATGGCCTCAGCCCCATTCCTCAGCAGCTGCCCTTCAGATGTCCCCTCTGGGAGTGGGACACCCTCTGTGGGGCTCTGGAGCACCTGGCTCCTCCAGGCCTGCCAGCCTCAGCCAGAGGTCGCTGCTGCCACCACCGCAGAGCCTTGGGGAAGAGCTGCTCTGCCCTTCTCACCGGGGCTCCCTGGTGGACACAGACCCTGATGTTACAGAACAGAAGAGTTCCTCCACCTGGCACCAGCAGAACCAACACTAGACACTGAGAATTGCAGTGGAGAAATATTGGCTATTTTATTATGAATGGTGCCATCCAGGAGAATGGGAAGTGAATGCTCAAAAGCCTGGACACCCACCGGTGTGGCATACGGGTTACAGCCTATACAGGGCAAAACCACAGCACACTGTGTGTTACGGGTTCGGCCATGCTGGGAGCTGGTTGGCTGGAGGTGAAGTCAGGGTAATGAACCATTTCTTCAGGTCTTGAGAACAGCTCTGAGGCTTTTTTCAAGCATCTCTGTCTGGTCTCATGGGAAGGTGGCCAGGGGGTGGTTCCACCTTAGGGCCCAGGCACTGAAACATAGTTTGGGTCAAGATGTTATCTTTAACCTGCCAGAGGTCCGGACCCGGTGCTTATTCATTGGTTTGAGCTTCTGTCTTCTGCTTCCTGGGGGTGGTGATTATGTGGGGGAAAGACTAGGTAGGTATCTGAGAGAGGGAGGGAGGGAGAGAGAGAGAGATGTGTTCTAGGGCTAAGATTTGAAACTGAATTTCATTAAAGTCATTAGGACCCAACCCTTGGTCTCACTTAATGCCCCGCAGGCTATACCACTGGACACGACAGACAAGACACCCTGGAGGGAGTTTTCGCGTGTGTGACAAACTGGGTTTCTGCACTAGAGAGCCTCAAAGCCCCTGGGCCACCTGTGCTCACGGGTCTCCCTTGGGCTGCCTCCCTGCCTCCTCCTCCGTGGGGTCCCTCACCACAAGGTAGATCCAGTTCCTTCAAACAAACGGACAGCCTGCACCTAAGTCACTTGCAGCTTGGAAATAGCTTTTTCAGCTTCTGCCAAGCCCCCTCAGCTCTTTTTGGTCTCTCTTTGTTGCTTTGTTTTCTTTAGTTTGGGTTGGGGGTGCAGAAGGCTAAATTGCTCATATACCTCCCCAATTTCAGGCATTTTCTACCATTTGCAAGGATCTTTCTTGCCTTTGTATTTTCTTTCTGCCTTTTGTCCTCCTTCCTCGTTCCCATTCTCCATTCACATCTGCAACCATGTTACTGTGTTGACGTGTGATTTATTTGTGTCTCTGTAAGGCATATACTGTTGGTCTACATATTGTTTTGTAATTTACAAAATGCTATTGGCTAAAGGTCTTCTTTTGTTTTTTTTTTCCCATTAAGCATCATGCTTTGAAAGATTCCTAGATGTTGCTGTGTGCGCGTATTAACCCATTGCTTGTAGTTACTGCATAGTATCCCATTGTGCGCGTGCTTCCATGGATGGACGGGTGAATTGCCTTCACTCTGGCTACACAAACATAGTCTCAAGAGCATCTTTGCACATGTCCTCTTAATTGTCTTTGATATGGTCTCGCTAAGCATGTACCCAGGAGCGGAAGAGCTGGATCAGGGGTTGGGCATTTGCTTAATCTGACCCCTCTCCCTCCTGCCAGATGAGTCTCCTGAAAGCCTGCCCCGAACCCCCATCCCCAGCAGCGGATCTCCGGCCAGGCTTGGCATTATCCAGCTTTCTAATTTTCGTTAATGTCCTGAGTGTAAAATGAGATTGTGTGTGTTTTTTCTTTCTGTTTTTCTTTGTTTTCTCTGTGTATGGTTGTTATAATTTGCATTTCTCTAACAATGAGTTTGAACATCTCTTTATACATTTCTTAGCCTTTTCGGTTTTCTTTATAAATTTCCTGTTCATATTCTTTGCTGATTTTTCAATGAATTCTTTCCCCTTGCTGACTTTCCAGAGTCCCTTGTTCTAGATATCAGCCCCATGCTGGGATTGTATGTTGCATGCATCTTCTCCCAATCTATAATTTTGTCCACAGCATCCTCTGTGGACTAGGAATGTCTTCTTTTTGAGTAATCCAACTCATCAACCCTTTTTGCTTTATGATTTGTACTTTTTCACCCACTAACATTGTCTTCTATTAATTTTATTTATAGTTTTACTTTGTATTTTACAGAGCTAATGTAAAAAATCTGAGGGAGTCCATCTTTCTATGTAATATCAGGTTGGCGTCCAGGTTTTTTTTTTTTCACGTTATTAGAGTTAGTCTGCCCTTGTCCGCTGACTGGTGACAGCTTTTCCGAAATACAGTATTGAGTTTGCAAGGGTCTGTTTCTGAGTTCTCCTCGGGGCCCCACTGATCTCTCTCGTTTGATTTGGAACCAGCACCAGACTGTTCCTGTTGCCGGGGTTTCCTCGTGTGCCTGACACCCAGCAGGGCAGGGCTTCCTTCTTCTCTTCTTCAAATTCCACTGTGCTGGTCGTCCCCTTTATTCCTTCATGTGAGTTGTAGTAGATGTTTGTAGAATCTCTAAAAAAACAGCTTAAATTTTGATTAGACTTGCAATAAATTTACCAGTTTTGGGGGTGGAATTGACCTTTTGAGTGTTCACAAGAGCACAGAATGTCTCTCTGTGTTTTTATATAATCTTTTCTGCCTTTTCTCAGAGTTTCAGAGTTTTCTCTGTGGAGGGTTTGTGAATTCTTTGCTAAGTCAATCCCCAGGCCGTTTATACTTGCTGTGCACGGGCCTTGATTTCTTTATGTTGTCTGGTTGGTTACCGAAAGATTTCTCAGCCGTGGCACTATTAACATTCGGGGCGGACACTCTCTGCTGTGAGGGCATCCCGTGCAGTGCGGGGTGTTAGCGGCGCCCCGGCTCACACCCATCACGCATCAGTAGCACCTCTTCCCCAGTCGTAACAGAAAGTCTTCAGACATTGCCAAGTAACATTTCACTGTACACATGTCCCCCGTCTTTCTTATCCATTCGTGTATTAGTGGACACTAAGTTTACTTCCATATCTTGGCCATTGTAAATAATGCTGCAATAAGCATATGGATATATACTGTATGTCTTTTCAAGTTAGTATTTTGGATTTCTTCAGATAAATACCCAGTAGTGGGATTGCTGGTCATATGGTAGTTCCATTTTCAATTTTTTGAGGAAACTTCATACTGTGTTTGATAGTGGCTTAACAAATTTGTAGCCCCACAGGTGACCTTTATTTTCTTCTTCTTGGACAGCAGTTGTTTCTGTTTCTGTTTTCAAATGTTCTGGAAATTGGCAGCACATGGCACCAACTGCCTTGGGGTGGGTAAGAGCATGGATATGGACAGAGGGTGGCATTCGCTACTGTAGATCCTGTGGGGGACACACCTACCCTTCCTGGCCTGCCAACTGCTCCATAAAATGAGGGGATGAAAGCTTTAGCCCACCTTGCACATCTATGTTCAGTTATTTATTTGTAAGTCTCACCTGCTGCTGGCGTGCTTACCTGAAAATCCTGGCACCACAGGCCACGGTCTGGGCCCAGGGGCCAGCCAGTGCCTCAGGAAACCTCACAAACCTGGCCCTGGAGGGTGTACATGACCCCACCACCAGGGGTGGGGGAGGGAGATGAGGTCTTCCTCACTGCATTATCAGGAGACGATGTGGCCTTTTCCCTTTTTCCATTTAATGACAAACATATGTTTTATTTCCGTCATGTGATCTATTGTCCAGGCTACAAGCCCATTTCCAGGAAAAGCAGACGTGAGTGGCTCTAATCGGAACACTGAAGCAAACAGGAGTCAGTACCCTTGGCAGGGTCGGGACTTCAGGCCGGCTGAAGGACAACCGCGTGCTCTCTGCTTTATTAAACGTTGATCTTAATAGAGCAGTGGGAAATGCCAGAACCATCTGCAGGAGATGCCAGGAGATGGCGCCCCTGGAGGCGGCACTGGCGACCCATCTGGCAAATACCCGTCCCTGCGCAGTCCGCAGCCCCGCCTCAGAGCGCCCTCCTACGGCTACAAATGGGAACTGTTCGCCGTGCAGGACCCATCCCAGCGTTTTCTTCCTGATTATGTATAAAGCGCGCTTCCAGCCCCTCAACTCCTCTTTAGGTCTCTGATTTACCCTAAAGACTGGACACTGTCTTTAGGATGAATCAGCCTTAGACACTGAATGGGTATTTTTTCCATTCAAGCCCTTTAATATATAGTTTATTCAGGCATTATAAAAACGGCATGTTTGCTATAGAAAGTTGGGAAGATACAGAAATGAAGAAGGTTGTAACAAAAATAAACTGATCCTGTTTCCTACCACCCAGTTTTATTTAGATTCTCCCCCCAAAGCAGATCACTTTAAAATTATGTGTGTTCCCCTTGTTTCTTACCTTATAGGCAATATTTCACAGGGGGAAGGCAAGGTGGAGGGAGGAATTCCTAAGAACGCTCCCGAGGATGAGCAGGGAAGCAGGGTGAGGGGGGTGAGGTGCAGGGAGAATGGGCACAGGGCTTTGGCGGGCGTATGTGTTCAGGGCACTGTTCACCCCGACCCTCCTCCTCCATCACCCCTGGGATCTCTGAGTCCCCACTTTGCAGGTCCCCTTCCTGCATGGGAGTTCTCAAAGTATGGCTCTATGACTGCAGAGAGCTGATTGTCTCAAAGAGAAGGCCAGATCTGCAAAGGCAAGTGATCCACCCTGGGCCATATAAATAAAACACCACAGTTGTTTACTGTAAATCAATTATTTACTCTGAATCAATAATTTAAGTTTACCACCTAAATTTTCTGGTGGGAACAGAGAGCAGGCTGTTGGCAAAGCTGTTCACTCCTGTGAAATGAGAGCCTGGACAGCCCTGGGCCCCTTGTGGGGTGCTTCCAGGGGCCTCTCTGGGCTCTGTTTGGTCTTGAGCAGAACACAGAGCCTTCTGGGCCTTCTGGCTTTCTTGTATCTATGGAAACCCAGGAGTGTTTATGTCTCTCCTGCTCACACTGTTTTCTTCTATTTATATTTTTTTGTCCCTTCCAGCTCTCTGCAATAAATTGTCTTGCTGAAACCTGTATATTAGATGAGGGATAGTTTTGTAGAAGACTAGGTAGGAACATTTCAATCAGAGAGTGTGGGACAGGGGGGAGCTCTATGATATTTCCCACTGGCAACACCTCACCATTAAACCAGGTCAGGGATCAACACCACTTCCACCAAAGACTGACGGACAGGTTTTCAGGCCCCTCACCGCCCAAGCCAGAGGCCCAAGTCTACTGTCACTGGGCAGAGACCACCCTAACCAGGCAGAGCTGGATCTCTCCATTATGTCCTGCATCTGTCCTGGGAAGAGACAAGGTAGGAAGGTAGTTGGAAGCCAGATCATAGAGAAGGCTTTACCAAACACTGTGAGTCTTTGGAATTTGCTCCTAATAAAATGAGAAGTCAGTAGAAATGGTTTTGAGAAAAGTCATGCTGATATCCGTGTTACGTTTTTAAAAAGACACTTTAGCTGCCATGTAGCGAATGGGCCGACACAGAAAAACCAGTTATGATACTGTTGCAACAAGCCAGGTGAGAGGTAATAGGCCCGGCAGCTGGCAGTGCCAGAGGTGAGAAGCCATCAGTCTGGATACGTTTTGAAGATAACAGACTTGCTAATAGAATGGACAGAGGGCGTGAAGGAAAGAGCAGATCAAAGTTGACACCAAATTTTTTGGCCCAAGTCACTGAAGGATGGGGTTGTCATCCACTGAGATGGGGAAACTGGGCGAGGGGCAGGCTTTCTGGAGAAAATAAAGAGATCTATTTTGAACCAACTCAGAAGGAACCGTCACTCCAGCACCCAGGCTGTGGTCTGAAAATACCATTTCTCAGGCTTGCTGCTCGCAGGTCCGGGGCGGGATAAGCGCCAGTTGGCCC
>PVJI01031739.1:0-12968 GCA_004026765.1 Micronycteris hirsuta
ATATTTGCCAATGATACCTCAGATTAGGGTTTGATCTCCAAAATATATAAAGAACTCATATGACTCCACTCTAAGAAGACAAGCAACCCAAGTTAAAAATGGGCAAAGGACTTGACACTTCTCCAAGGAGGACATACAGAGGGTCCAGAGACATATGAAAACATGGTCAGCATCACTAGCCATCAGAGAGATGCAAATTAAAACCACAATGAGATACCATTTCACACTGGTCAGAATGGCCATTGTAAACAAAGCAACAAACAAATGTTAGAGAGATTATGGAGAAAAGGGAACCCTACTGCACTGTTGGTGGGAATGCAGACTGGTGAAGCCACTATGGAAAACAGTATGAAATTTCCTCAGACAACTAAAAATGGAACTGCCTTTTGACCCGGAAATTCCACTGCTAGGATTATATCCTAAGAACCCTGAAACACCAATCCAAAAGAACCTATGCACCCTAATGTTCGTAGCAGCACAATTTACAATAGCCAAATGCTGGAAGCAAACTAAGTGCCCATCAGCAAATGAATGCATTTAATGAATGCATCAAAAAAACTATGGTACTCCTACCCTTTGTGAGAGTATGGATGGAACTGGAGAGCATTATGCTAAGTGAAATAAGCCAGGCAGTGGAAGACAAATACCATATGATCTCACCTTTAAGTGGAACCTAATCAACAAAACAAACAAACAAGCAAAATATAACCAAAGACATTGAAATTAAGAACAAACTGACAGTAACCAGAGAGGAGAAGGGAGGAGATAATGGGGGAAAAGGGTGAAGGGTTTACAGGAACAACTATAAAGGACACATGGACAAAAACAAGGGGGGATGGAAACAGGAGGGAGAGGTGGGATGCCTGGGGTGGTGGGGAAAAGGCAGAAAACTGTCCTTGAGAAACAATAAATTTCAAAAGTATTTAAAATAAAAAAAATAAAAGATTTGAACTAATACAGAGCTTCAGCTTTTACATATTTGTGTAAGATTGCTTCTGAGCAGGATTTAATAAAAGAGTTCAAACAACAACAACCGCAACAAAAAAGACCACAACACAGGGCCGATGCAGTAGATGCTGAGAAGGAGCCAAGCTTGGGATCTTATGAGAGTCCCTTGGAGGCTGCTACTCAGGGTGGGGAAAGAGTGGGTGTCCCTGCAATGGAGTTCATTGCTATGAAGGATGTGGCATGCTCCAATAAAACACTCAGAAAACAACGAATACTGCTTTTGAAACCACATCTCATGAAAGGCTTAGGGGTCCTAAGATCTGCAGGCAGGCAGAGAGGGAAATCCATGAGGACTGTAGTGACAGCAAAACCTTTCGAGAAGGTGAGTTTTAAGAACATTTTGGGTAGATGTAGAGATGTGAGAATGGAATGCATTCCAGTGTGGGAGCGTTTGAGCAAAGGCCTGGCGTGTGCTGAGTTCCTGAAGTGGAAAATGGGATGGGCATCACTAAGTGGTACATTTGTCTCATTCTTTAGTCTTGAGATAACTGCAGAATAAATCCTAGTAACTTCCGCCTTGTCCTGTGTGGCTCTTCATCACATACAGGGCACAGAAACGAACAACGGCAGAGTTGTGCTCAATGTGGCCAAGCTTTCCATTCTGAGTTGGCAGTTCCAGCATGCAATATTCTTGGTAATATCCAGCATGTAGATTCCGGTTTGATGCAGTCGGCACTTTAAAATGGCCTCAAATTGAAACCATCTAACAGCCAATTTTGAAATGAAGAAAATGGGAGAAATTCAACACATCCCAGAGTCCATTCATTGAACGTGAGGTTCAAGAACAGGAACAAAGGAGAACTCTGTCTGCCCTGCTTTGGATATAGAGCGGTAGCGAGTGCCATAATGGGGTGGTCTTGACCAGCACATCCTCTGGGGGGCTTAGCACAAGTCAAATCAAGCCTTCAGAGGAAGTGCAGCTTGATCATATCTAAAGAAACCAAACTGACGTGTTTATCATACACTTTCTTTTTATCATACTGGTATTTTCCAGAGAAGTTGACCAGAGGATGCAATGGGACTGGCTATATTCTAGTTCCCCAAACAGTGGCTGAGTCCCAGCTCTATGAATGCAGTGTGGGGAAGGGTCGACTATACTGATCAGTGCTAAAATGCCTGGAGGTGCATGGTACGTGGTGCATGGTAGGTGTTCCATATACACCTGAGTGAAGTAATGAATGAATGAATGAACATTAAGGGACCAGAACATCCCTTCCTCTTCAGCAGGGGTGGGCTTGTCTTCTAAACATCTCTTCTTAGGTGCAGTGTGACACTTTTGTGATGATGTACTGCAATCCTCTTGGACTTTTTCTGATTTCACTTATGAGCAAATACTACCAGGTGATGCAGGTAAGTTCCTTCTTCCTAGTCTATGATTCTAGGCTTTATTAGGCAGAGTCAGAGCAGCCATTAATCTATGGCTAATTTTGCCATACAACTGAGGTGGATGCCTTTTGAGCACTCTTCTTGATAGCCCAGGTCATGAGATTTTTCCAGTGGTTCTTTGGAACATAAACTCTTACTGGCCCTGCATGCATTGCATGGTTATTTCATCTGTTCCTTCGGCCACTGAGTTTCCTCACACACGTGTGCTGGGATGAATAAGAGTGAGTTTCCTGTGCAGGTCTGTGGGATATTCTAGTAACCAATCTACCATTACAGCTGTCTCCTTTGACACTTTAGATTGTTACTCTCCTCTTCTGCCACTTTAGATTTCTTGAAGCCCCAAAGACATCCCTACAAAACAGGATAATCCACAGACCTTTGCCTGGATTCTCCCTTCCTGGGATCTGATCTGTTATTTCTTACCAGGTAATGAGTTGGTGGCAATTGTGGTATTTCTTTCATAGGTTTCCAGTCTCTCAGGGATGACTCTCCTAAGCCGTCTGTTGTTCAATGTCTGAAACCATTGTTTCATATATTCTCTTATTTTTGTAGCCTTTTTTATTTTTAAAGTATATTTTATTGATTATGCTATTACAGTTGTCCCAATTTATTTCTCCCCTTATTCCCCACCCCCACACTGCATTCCTCCATTCACCAGCATTCACTCTCATTCAGTTCATGTCCATGGGTTATATACATATAAGTTCTTTGGCTTCTCCATTTCCTACACTATTCTTAACCTTCCTCTATTTTGTACATACCATTTATGCTTCTTATTCCCTGTACCTTTTCACTCCATTCTCCCCCTTTCCCTCCCCACTGACAACTCTCTCTGTGATCCCCATTTCTGTAATTCTATTCCTGTTCTAGTTGTTTGCTTAGTTTTTGTTTTTAGTTTTGGTAATTCTCAATAATTTTCGACACTTGTCTAGACAGAATGCAAAGCAGAATCCAAGGGAGGTTTTAGAACCTTGAGCATTTGTTGGTCTGTTTAAATACTTCACACACCATTCAAGGAAAATCAGGCATGCTGTGTACCTGTGATTTATACAGTCCCAATATTACATTCGGCCCTTTGAAGGCAACCGAGAGGCTAATGTAGCCCCAGTGAAAATGAGTTTGACGCCCCTGCCATATGCGATTACCTTACTTGGTGCCAGGTGTTCGGGAAAATAATCAGAAACTTCCTTAAATCAAAGGAGAAATGTTGGATTTATGGCTTGGGTTTAAACCTGTGTGAGACATTCCACTCTGAGTGATCTCCGGTACCCAAAACAATAATCGCCCCAGGGCATCAGTGCGCAGGAAGCCCTGCCTCCACAGACGTTCTGCACAGTGTGGGTCAGCCTTCTTCCACCCTGCCCAGAATGGCTGGGAACAGTGGTCTCTGGGGCTCTGGGAGAGATCTTCTCTGAAGGTGAACCATCTCACTAAACTTAGTGAGACACACTTACTGCTTTCTATTATCTAGTTAATAGAGTGCAAGAAAAAGTTAGGCCTTCAATCCGTAGATGTCAGGCCAATAGTCGTGTGGTGAGAGGCACCTGGTTAGAACTGGAAAAGCATAGGTGAAGGAAGCAGGTGACTCTGGGTCCCAATCATTGCTCTGTTATATTGATTGGGTATTGCACATCTGGAAATAGCCCTGACATCTGCCCAGTCCCAGAGATTTTGGAAGATGGAGCCCTCTCTTAAAGTGAATATATCCTAGGATTATTGCCAATGCCTCAGTATTCCAGTCACCTGTAGCTCTTTTTCAGGTTTGATCAAGAAAGCTTCTCTAGCCCTTTTTACCCCATGGTTCTAGGGAGGAAGGCAGGATGGCTGGTGATATAGAACAGACCCTGGACCCAGCCTGCCAGGGGGTCCAATCCTGGCACAGCAACTTAATAGCTGGGAAAGTGATATAAACCCCCAGTGCCACAGTTTCCTCAAGACTAGTAATAATTATTACTATGTTAATGGGCTATTGTGACAATTAAATGATTAACATATAAAAGGCACTTAGAATAGAGCCTGTCAAATAAAAGAGGGCAATTTATATTTATGATTATTATGATTATGAGCATTAAAAATGTTCCCCCAAATATCTTGACTTACATTAAAATTTATCTTTGCAGGTTCTTTGTTGAAATCCCTACTTCTAAAAAGCCTGCCTTCCAAGATGGAGGCATAGGTAGGTACATTTTGCCTCCTCACGCAACCAAAGAAAGAACAACAACAAATTTAAAAACAAAAAAGAAACAGAACTGCCAGAAAATAGAACTGCATGGAAGTCTGACAACCAAGGAGTTAAAGAAAGAACATTCATGCAGACTAGTAGGAGGGGCAGAGAGGACATGAAGCAAAAGCAGTGGCTGGAGAACCATACAGGCAAGGCGACGGCTTGTGGTCACACATTTGCATGTGGGTAAACCAGGAGGAACAACTGGGAAGTGAGACAGACCGCACAACCCAGGGTTCCAGTGCAGGAAAATGAAGCCTCAAAACCTCTGGCTATAAAAACCTGTGGGGGTTGAGGTGGCAAGAGAAAATTCCAGACTCATAGGAGAGCACATTGGAGTGACTCACAGGGTCCTAAAACGTACAGAAAACCACCCACCTGGGATCAGGACCAGAAGGGCACAAATTGCTTGTGAGTAGCAGGGAAAGTGACTGAAAGCCAGCCGAGACCCAAGCAAGAGGAATTGTTCCCTCTCTCATCCTTCCCCCACGTAAAGCGCCACAACACACCTACATGGTTGCCCCACTCTAGCGAATATCTAAGGCTCCGCCCCTTACAACATAACAGGTGCATTGGACAAAGAAATATGGTTGAAATGAAAGAACACCTCAAAACTCCAGGAAAAGGACTAAGCAATGAAGAGATAGCCAACCTATCAGATGCAGAGTTCAAAACACTGGTAATCAGGATGCTCACAGAAATGGTTGAGTGTGGTCACAAAGCAGAGGAAAAAGTGAAGGCTATGAAAAGTGAAATAAAGGAAAATGTACAGAAAACCAATGGTGAAGGAAAGGAAACTGGGACTCAAAAGTTTGGAGCAGAAGGAATAAATAAACATTCAACCAGAACAGAATGAAGAAACAAGAATTCAAAAAAAATAAGGAGAGGCTTAGGAACGTCTGGGACAACTTTAAACATTCCAATGTCTGAATCATAGCGCTGCCAGAGGAGAAGAGGAAAAGCAACAAATGGAAAACTTATTTGAAAAAATAATGACAGAGAATTTCCCAAATCTGGCAAAGGAAATAGACTTCCAGGAAGTCCAGGAAGCCCAGAGAATCTCAAAGAAATTGGACCCAAGGAGGAACATACCAGGTCACATTGTAATTACATCACCCAAGATGAAAGATAAGGAGAAAATCTTCAAAGCAGCAAGAAAATTGTAGACAGTTACCTATTAAGGAATTCCCATAAGACTTTCAGCTGATTTCTCAAAATAAACCTTATAGGCAAGAAGCAAAGGGACAGAAAAGAAGTATTTAAAGTGATGAAAGGCAAGGACCTACATCCAAGATTACTCTATCCAGCAAAACTATCATTTAGAATGGAAGGGCAGATAAAGTGCTTCCCAGATAAGGTCAAGTTAAAAGAGTTCATCATCACCATACTCTTTTTTTTTTTTAAAGATTTTATTTTTATTTATTTTTAGAGAGAGGGGAAGGGAGGGAGAAAGAGAGGGAGAGAAACAGCAATGTATGGTTGCCTCTCACATGGCCCTCACGGGGACCTGGCCCGCAACCCAGGCATGTGCCCTGACTGGGAATTGAACCGGGACCGCTTGGTTCCCAGCCCACGCTCAACCCACTGTGCTACACCAGCCAGGGCACCATACTCTTATTATATGAAATGTTAAAGGGACTTATCTAAGAAAAAGAAGATTAAAACTATGAACAGTAACATGACAACAAATTCACAACTATCAAGAACTGAACCTAAAAAACAAAAACACAAACAAACTAAGCAAACAACTAGAACAGGAACAAAATCACAGAAATGCAGATCACATGGAGGGTTATCAGCGGGGAAGGGGAGTGGGGGATGGAGGAAAAGGTACAGGGAATAAATAGCATGAACGTTAGGTACAGAACAGACAGGGAGAGGTTAAGAATAGTATAGGAAATATAGAAGTCAAAGAACTTATATGTACAACCCATGGACATGAAGTAAGAGGGGAAGGAATGCGGGTGGGAGAGGATGTGCAGGGTGGTGGGGAGTAAAGGGGGGAAATGGGACAACTGTAATAGCATAATCAATACAATATATTTAGAAAAGGAAAGAAAAAATGTGTCTTTTATTTTACAGAAAAAACGTAACACATTTTTGTCCATCCCATTACAATATCTTTGGAAAGAGTTTGGAGTCTGGTCCTTAACACAATCCTAAAATAATTTGTCTTCATTTTATTCTGCTAAAATCTACTTCTTCATTTTTTTTTGTTTTTTGTTTGTTTGTTTAATGGAAGATTTCTGGATTTAATTACAACTAAAAAGTGTTATGGGGTATACATAGTTTCATCATCTTGATAAATGAACAACAAAGTCAGGACAAAAAATCAATCAATGAGCAGATTTCAATTCAGAAAGGGTAATGATTTTATTGCCTAAGGGAGAAAGAAATACAGGAAAGTGTCTTTTTTGAGTTCAATGAATTATTACAGATATGTGATTTACAATCATTGATGGCAAAAGGACAGCAGGGGACAATTAACAACTACTGTCATCTCTCTCTGGCTGAACTCTATTCATATATTTCAAGAAATATCATTGTCGACCATTGCTTTCAAAAACCTACTGGGGAGCTACACAATCTCCCTTGGGAAAACCAGAATATGTTTTTTTTTTTTTTCTATCTTTTTTTAAAAGGGAGGGAGAAAGAACAATGTATGGTTGCCTCTCACATGGCCCTCACTGGGGACCCGGCCCGCAACCCAGGCATGTGCCCTGACTGGGAATCGAACCGGGACCCTCTGGTTCCCAGCCCACGCTCAATCCACTGAGCTACACCAGCCGGGCATAGAATATGTTGTTTTTATCTTTTGATTAGTAATGTCTAGTTTCCTCTGGTGTCTACCCTAAATTTGTCTGCTGCTACATATATCATTATTTTTCTTCTCTGTTGGCAACAGAACCAGCGAATGCATTGCCATCTGCATAATTTTGTGCTTTAAAGCTTTTATTCCTCTTTGGCTTTCTTTTCATTATGTTGCACAGATCCTACATCAATGTTTGCAAAGGAAAGAAGTATCCAACATCAGTGGCAGAGAAGCCAAGAGAACATGCTAGGAGCACCTCTGAAAATACCAAGCCAGAGCTGTAAGTTAAGAAACTGAGAGATTTTTCCAAGGCAGCTTGACTGGGAGTCAGATGAATTTTCCCCTTCATGTTGCCTTTTACTAAGACACAGTCACAAGTGGAACATAAATTTTCTAAAAATCACTTGCAGACATGCTTATAACCTGACATGTTTACTTAACGGATATAATGTGCCTCGGTGTTTCTTCCCACTTTAGGGACAAAGAGAAAATGGCCAGTCAGTATCTTTGGGAGCTGACCAGAGGCCTTTAGGTAGAACCCAATGCTGAGTTCCTTAGCTGCAGGGATGTCCAACATTTTGGTGTCTCTGGGCTATACTGGAAGAAGAAGAGTTGTCTTGGGCCACACATTAAATCCACAAACACTAACAAAAACTGATGAGCGAAAAGGTTTTAGGTAAATTTATGATTTTGTGTTGGGCTGCATTTACAGACATCCTAGACCGCATGGGGCCCATGGACACCCAATTTAGAACTTAAGGCCAATTTCTTCTCAAATATATTGTTTGTTCCAAACCCATTTAGCATTGATAGGAGATCAAATAGAGAGATACAAAGGGTGTGTATGATGCCATGGAAATGTTTATCAGTGTCTATCTTGATCCTACTTCTTTAAACTCAGGAAGCCCAACCCCTGAGAAGAAAAGGCTTGGCCGTCACAGCCTTACTTCCACAAAAGTCCTAGACACGCTCCCCCACCCCGCTCCCCCTCCATCCCCGCCAAACCCTGTTCACTTTGTTCCTTCTTCCTGCTTGAGTTCTACTTTTCCTTGGGTTGAGCACTAATAATATAATCTTCACTTAATGAATATTGCTGAATGAATGACCTTCAGCATCACTAGCCATATTTCTTGGACTAAGTAGCCTTCTCTGCTTTGACCTTTGAGTCTTTTCCCCAAAATTTATACTTACATCCTGGGGCTATCCTGAGATCCTAACACCCTGGACCCAATCTTGACAACCATCTATTTGATTGGCATTAACATCAGGACTGCCTCAGCCACCTTAAAGGGGAATTGCATACCCTGTTTACCCTGTAAGAAGTTTGATCTGCACTCTCAGTAGAAGAAATCATGAATAAGACTATTCATAGTGTCCACAGAATTATAATAACTTAATTGTCTCCCAATATCCAAATACAGTATTTGTAAAGATACAAGAAAAAAATTAGGAAATATCATATCGATACTGAAAACTAAGTTTAGTAGACAACCTATTGCCAATGTCTGGCAGTGTATCTTTGCTGACTATAAATATAAGGCAGGTTGAAGTATATTGAAAACAAGTTGCTTAGAGTTTGCCTCGAGGTATGAATTATGAGGCAGTATGAGTACTCTGTTAATCCTCCTTGCTCCCAATTATCAGATAATATCCACCAGAGGTAAAGGTTACTACATTAATGATCTGGACAAGAGGCAGGTAGCGGATCATGGTAAGCCAAGATTTATAGTTTCTCATGTATTATATTGGCCCACAGGTACAAGAATCAGGTTGTGGAGAAAAGGACGCATATTACTAAGCAAAGTAGATTTGAACCAGGTGAACTAATGACACCGGGCCTCAGGGCATGTTATTGTCTTCCAGATGTCCTTTTTTTTTTTTTGCCATCTGACTTGGTTCTTTTATTCTTTTTCTTTTTTAATATATTTTATTGATTATGCTATTACAGTTGTCCCATTTCCCTCCACCCCCATTCCCTGCCCTTTAGTTTTTGTCCATGGGTCATACACATCAGTTGTCTTCTACATTTTGTACACTATTCTTAACCTCCCCCTGTCTGTTTTCTACCTACCGCTTATGCTACTTATTCTCTGCACCTTTTCCCCCTCTCTCCCCCTACCACTCACCTGTTGATATCCCTCCATGTCTTATATAAATCCCTTTAACATTTCATATAATAAAGGCTGGGTGATGATGAACTCCTTGAACTTGACCTTGTCTGAGAAGCACTTTATCTGCCCTTCCATTCTAAATGATAGCTTTGCTGGATAGAGTATTCTTGGATGTAAGTCCTTGCCTTTCATGACTTGGAATACTTCTCTCCAGTCCCTTCTTGCCTGCAAGGTCTCTTTTGAGAAATCAGCTGACAGTCTTATGGGAATTCCTTTGTAGGTAACTGTCTCCTTTTCTCTTGCTGCTTCTAAGATTCTCTCCTTATTTTTAATCTTGGGTAATGTAATTATGATGTGCCTTGGTGTGGTCCTCTTTGGGTCCAACTGCTTTGGGACTCTCTGAGCTTCCTGGACTTCCTGAAAGTCTATTTCCTTCACCAGCTTGGGGAAATTCTCCTTCATTATTTGTTCATATAAGTTTTCAATCCCTTGGTCTTCCTCTTCTCCTTCTGGCACCCCTATGGCTCGGATGTTGGGACATTTAAAGATGTCCTGGAGGTTCCTAAGCCTCTCCTCAGTTTATTGAATTCTTGTTTCTCCATTCTTTTCTGGTTGGGTGTTTTTTTCTTCCTGCTGGTCCACTCCGTTGATTTGAGTCCCAGTTTCCTTCTCGTCCCTATTGGTTCCCTGCAGATTTCTCCTCATTTCCTTTATATTATCCTTCATTTGTTCAACTAATTGCAACCATATTTCTTCCAATCCTGTGAGCATCCTGATTACCAGTGTTTTGAACTGTGCATCTGATAGGTTGGCTATCTCTTCGTGGCTTAGTTGTAGTTTTTCTGGAGTTTTGATCTGCTCTTTCATTTGGGCCATCTTTCCCTTTCTCTTTGCGCCTGTTATTTAAGGGGTGGAGCCTTAGGTGTTCATCAGGGCAGGGTAACCCAGGTCGTTGTGTTGTGATGCTGTCTGTGGGGTAGGGGCCTGAGAGAACAATGGCGCTTGCTCTGTTCTCCGCACTTCCCCAGCTACCCACAAGCAAGTCAGGCCCTCTTTGTTGGTTCCGGGGTGAGTGGACGGGCCTGCACAGGTCCAGGTCCCCATGGGCCTCCCCAACGAACTCTCCTATGAGGCCAGGAGTTCCTCCCGCTGCTGCCTCAACCCCCACAGGTGTTTTCAATCAGTGGTTTGAGGCTTTATTTCCCTGCGTTGGTGGGCCGCGCAGTCTGTTCCGCTCCCCAGCTTTTCCTCCCGGTTTACCTGCGTGAGAATGAGGGACCACCCAGTCCACCAGTCTCAGCCCCGGTTTCGCTGAGTGCGCCTGCCGTGTTTTGGCCAGGTGCGCCTGCCATGGGCCTCTCCGGGCAGCTGGAGCATTGCCAGTACCGCTCCACAAACCGTGTCTTGCCGAGTGCTCTCCACCTGGCTCCACCCTGCTTACCGGTCTGGATGAACGTATCTTCTTTAACTCCTTGGTTGTTGGACTTCCACTCAGTTCAGTTTTCTGTCAGATCTGGCTGTTTTTGTTTTTTAAATTGTTGTTTTTCCTCTTTTGGTTGTGTGAGAAGGCACAGTGTGTCTACCTACGCCTCCATCTTGGCTGGAAGTCCTGAAGACACCAAATTTCTTATGTAAAGCAGGAATTTTCTCTGTAATATCCACTCTATAGTCTCCTTTTATTTTTTAAAAATATTTTATTCATTTATTTGTTAGAGGGAAAGGGAGGGAGAAAGAGAAGGACAGAAACATCAATGTGTGCCCCCTACTGGGAACCTGGCGGCAACCCAGTCATGTACTGTATAATGGGTATTGAACTGGTGACACTTTGGTTCACAGGCCAACACTCAATCCACTGAGTCACACCAGCCAGGGCGACAGTCTCCTTTTTGAATTACACTTCCTGCTTTCCAGCAATAAGCACCTCCCTTCACCAAAGACAGCGTTCCTGGCTAGATACTGATCCTTCTCGGGCCACTCACCAGTGCTGTTCTTAAAATGTAGCTCCCAGGCCTGACTACAATATTACAGACAGGACACCATGAAATAGAAATGAACGTCACTATGTCCTTGTTTATTCAGACCTTTAAGTCCATTATTGCAAACTTTTGAGATGCGCAAATCATGTTGTTAGTCATGTTTTTAAAGGGTACCATAAAACCATTATTTCCCTTTCATCTTGTGCTGGCATTGCATATGTACATAGACTTTTAAAATAAAATTTAACATGCATACATATATCTAATCTCAACATAGAGCTTTACATTTACTCACAATAAATTCATTCTATTAGTTTCAGTCTTTCAAGGGCTTGGAAATCCTTTAATTTTTTTTCTCTCTTTTAAATCTTGATTCTTTTATTCAGAGTATACTCTATCATGGGCATTTGTTGTTCTTTCCTATCTAGTGAAGATGCCCTGGTTTTCCTGTGGGGGCACCCCTCTTCCAGTACTAATCCAAGCTGTTTAGGTAGGTGTACCCCCCCCCCCACACAAACATCGTGATGGGGCACGTGACCCAGGCAGGGCTAAGCAACACTGGCCCTGGACACACCTGGGAAATACTTTTCTCTAAAGAGGATCGAAGGGGAAGCCTGACAGGGAGCGTGTCCAATATGGAGGAAGCAGATCCTGGACATAACAGAGTGCTGGTGATGTTTTGGACCCCTGGATCCAACCACGTCTGCAGCCAAGAGGTCCTCTTCTTGCATCAGCCAGTTTAAAATTGGTTTCTGTCACTTGTAGCTAAGAGTCTTGTTTAACAAACCATCCCTAGAAGTTCTGTCACTGCAGATATGACAATCATTTCTTCCTAGGCGGGACGAGTAGTGACCTTGGGCCCGGAGATTCATTTCAGAGCTATATTTCCATTGCAGACATAGTTTTCATCTATGTTTTTTATGCATATTTGGGGTGGTTTAGTGGAGTGGGATGGATTTGTGTGTGAAGGGTGTGTGTATGTCAGGAGTTCACTCAACCTTTTTATCAATGCCACCACTGTGTTGCTTTAAATGGCTGATAAAGATCACTTGAGGGAGAGCTCATCATGGACACAGCCTGGTTATTTGCCACTAGAAACCAAGTGCAAACTGACAGTCACTAACAGTATTTGGGTACTATGGTTTAACTTTCTTTTATCCAGGTCTTATTGCCAGTGGGAATGCAAAATGCTATGGCTCCTGTGGAAAACAGTTTGGCAATTCCTTAAAATATTAAATACAAAATTGCCACGTGATCCAGCAATTCCACTGTGGTACTTGTATATCAGTGTTCATGGCAGTATTCTTTATAATAGCCAACAGGTAGAAACAACCCAAATGTCATCAACACATGAATGGATAAACAGAATGTAGTTTAGGCATACAACAAGAATATAGCTTTGAAGAGTAATAAAATTCTGATATATGTGAAACATGGGTGAACCTTGGAAA
>PVJI01031740.1:0-12873 GCA_004026765.1 Micronycteris hirsuta
GTGGCAGACAGGACCAGGTGAAAGCAATATTCAGAGATCAGCAAGCCGGAATTTTTTAAGATACACCTTTGCCAACTTAATTCCCATCCCACAGACATGATCCACACTTGCTCACACAGGAGTCACACGGAGCTGTGCTCAAAACGTGTAGATTCTCAGGACTGTGTGTTTACACACGTGTGGAAATCACTGCCACAACAGGTGGTGAAATCAAAGCACTGATCAAAAAATTCCTAGCACACAAAATCCCTGGACTGCATGGTTTCACGGGAGAATTTTACAAAACAGTTAAGGAAGAGCTAACCCCCATACTTCTCAGACTATTCCCAAAAATACAAGGAGATTAAAGACTCCCAGACTCTTTTTATGGAGCCAGGATCATCCTAATCCTAAAACCATGAAGACACAACAAAGAAAGAAAACTACAGGCCAATATCGCTCATAAACATAGAATCCTCAACAAAATATTGGCAAATTGCATCCAGCAATAAATTAAGAAGATCATACACCATGATCAAGAAGGAATCATCCAAGAAATACAAGGATGGTACAAATCAATAAATGTAATACATCACAGGAACAAAAGGAAAGACAAAATCAAATGATCATATCAATAGATGAGGAAAAAGCATTTGATAAAGTACAGCACCCATTTAAGACAAAAACACTGAGCAAAGTAGGAGTAGAGGGAGCATACTTGAATGAAGTAAAGGCCATCTATGAAAAACCTACAGCCAAGATTATACTAACAGGCAAAAGCTAAAAGGTTTCTCCCTAGGATCAGGAACAAGACAAGAGTGTCTGCTTTCACCACAATCTATTCAACATAGTATTGGAAGTCCTAGCCACAGCGATCAGAGAAGAAAAAGAAATAAAAGGCATCCAAATTGGAACGGAGGAAGAAAACTGTCATTGTTTGTAGATGATATGATAGTGTACATAGAAAACCCGATGGACTCCACCAAGAAACTACTCAACCTAATAAATGAATTTGGCAAACAGCTGGGTTCAAATGTGAACAATGAAATATCAGAAACAGAAATCAGGAAAAAAATCCCATTTGATATAGCAACAAGGAAAATAAAGTATCTAGGAATCTTACTGAGGAGTTAAAATACCTATTCTCAGGAAAATACACAACACTGAAGAAAGAAATTAAGGAAGACACAAATAAATGGATGCCTATACTGTGTTCATGGATTGTAAGAATTGCCATCATCAAAATGTCCATATTATGCAAAGCAAATTATACATTGAATGCAATTCCTATTAAAATACCAATGACATATTTCACAGTCAGAGAAAAAACATTTCAAAAATTTATATAGAACCGTACATGACCCCAAATAGCCTCAGCAATTTTGAGAAAGAAGAACAAAATAGGAGGGATCACAATACTATCAAACTATATCAAACTATATTACAAACCCACTGTAATCAAAATACTCTGGTACTGGCATCATAACTGGCATAGACCAATGGAACAGAATAGAGAGACCAGTAATCAACCCATGTCTCCATGGTCAATTAATATTTGACAAAGTGGGGAAGGGCATAAAATAGGGTATAAATAGTCTCTTCAACACAGGATGTTGGTAGATCTGGACAGCTACGTGGAAAGAAATGAAACTCAATCACCAACTTGCACCATACTCCACAATAAAATCAAGATGGATGAAAGGGTTAAATATAAGTAAGTCATGACATCATAAAAGTGCTAGAGGAGAACATAGGCAGGAAAATCTCAGATATTCCACACAGCAATATTTTCACCAATACATCCTCTAGGGCATAATGGAAAGAATAAGCAAATGAGAATTCATCAAATGAAAAAGCTTCTGCATGGCTAAACAAAACATCAGCAAAATGAAAAGGGAATCAATTGTATGAAGAAATCTATTTGCCAGTGATACTCTGAGAAGAGCTTGATCTCCAAAATATATAAAGAATTCATAGGACTCAACACCTGGAAGACAAACAATCCAATTAAAAAATGATTAAAGGACTTTAACAGACACTTCTCCAAGGACATACAGAGGGTCCAGAGACATACAAAAGGATGCTCAACATCACCAGCCAGCAGAGAGACGCAAATTAAAACCACAGTGAGATACTACTTCCCACCAGTTAGAATGACCATCATTAACAAATCAACAACAAAAAAAAAGTGCTGGTAAGGATGTGGGGAAAAGGGAACCCTAGTGCACTGTTGGTGGGAATGCAGACTGGCGCAGCCACTGTGAAAAACAGTATGGAATTTCCCCAAAAAAACTAACAGTGGAACTGCCTTTTGATGCAGTGACCCCACTGCAGGGATTATACCCTAAGAACACTGAAACACCAATTCAAAAGAACCTATGTATCCCAATGTTCATATCAGCATTATTTACTATAGCCAAGTGCTAGAAACAGCCTATTGCCAAACAGTAAATGAGTGTATCAAAAAACTATGGTATATATACACAATGGAATACTATGCAGCAGAAAGAAAGAAGGAACTTCTACCCTCATGGCAGCATGGAAGGAACTGGAGAGTATTATGCTAAGTGAAATTAGCCAGGCAAAGAAAGACAAGTACCATATGATATCACCTCTAAGTGGAACCTAATCAACAAAACAAACAAACCAGCCACATAGAACAAGAGACATGGAAATAAGGAACAAACTGACAGTGATTAAAGGGGTTGGGGGAGAGGGATAACAAGGAATAGAAGGTGGAGAATCTAGTCATGGAACATGTACAAAGGACCCATGGATATGGACAACAGGGTTGGGATTGACTGTGGGAGTGGGCAGTGCATTGGGCAGTGGAGAGCCACTGGGGGAAAATTGAGACAACTGTAATTGAACAACAATAAAAAATAATAAAGCAGAAGCAAAAAGAAAAAAATAATAGAAATATCTCAAATTTTATGTTGGTCAAACTTGGTCTCCCAACATCCAGCTTGGAAGACCATTTTAGAGCAGTTTATAAGAGGAGACAAAACAGGAAACTATATCCCCTTCCTTTTCAGCTTCTTGGCTTTGGTGTCTCATGGATAATGGAGGTGATGAATGGCTGGCAGTGAGGCTGGGGTACAGAAACAAAGGCAGAATTGGTTGCTAGATCCACAATTAAAGAAACTTGGAGAGAAGTGATCAAGGACCATGAGTGATCTGGGAAACATTTCTGCTTTGGGGTGAAAAGTTAGTGGACCTTTAGTAATTTTTGAATTTTCTACCATATTCATGCCTTATTTATGTAAAACAAATTTTAAAAAATTTTAAAGGACACAAATGAATTCTGAAATATTTAAAGCACTCCTCTTTTGCAGAGAAATAGACATTCTATTTTAAATTTCAAACTTTAAAAAAGGTTTTGCTTGAAGAAAGGAATAACTTTTGTTTCATAAATTTACATTGTGATTTTGAGAAATATTGATTCTTTTACAAATAAGCTCTGAACTTTCTTCTAATTGTAAAGAATTACGAGGCATCTCATTTTGAGATAGTCTTCTGTCTCTTCTACATCCTTTAAAGGTTTTCATTATAAGACAGTATTTAACTTGCTATTTTCAAATGCATTTATTATTCATATCTAAATTTTGGTCTAGATGCAACTATGAGAAAAACAGGGAGAACCAAGGTAAAAGGAAAACAGCGAAGAAAAAAATCATCCAACATGTATTAATTTATAAATTATGGCATATGCTCAATGTTATGTCATTACATGTCATTAAAAAGAATGTGTAACTGATGTGAAAATATATCCTATTTATGTTAAAAAACAAGATGCAGTACATTATGTAGAATAAATGAATTTATTTGTAATGTAGTAAGGTACATACTGAAAAACTATCTGGAAGAGTATCAACCAAATGAATACAGGCATGATGTGTTGGAAGGACTTGGAGGAGGGGATAGATTGAGTGACTTTTACTTTCTAGGTTATATATTTCTGCAATATGTTTTTTTTTCACAAGTGTGTGTTATTTTATAAACATGAAATGCAACACAGATAAAAGTTACTAAAAGGGAGTGGCAGTTAGAGAGTTCAGCAAGAGACTGCAAAATGTTATAAACCAAGAACTCAAGACACTCTCCCCTCAGACTTTTTGTTTTTTCAAAATTTAAAATTGCTATGTTTATTGTATGGTTAGTACTCTTTAAATCACCTCAAATCCTTTATGGTTATCTGTAAGAGCAATAATAAGTAATCTATTGGGAAGATATTGGTGACTTGTGAGAATCTGATTTGCAATAAGTTGAGGAGTGAATATGTAAAAGAAAATTTGGACAGGCAATACTGATGAAAGTGGCTAAATAAAGTCAAGAAAAAAATGTCATTTCATAAAATTGGCTGTAGAGGACACAGTTTGAGTTCTTAATAAGAAAGAGGTCCACTGAAGCTTTGTGAGCATAGCAATGACCTGTTGATGGTCCAGCTGGTAGTAAAAGCAATGCAAATCAAGAGGATGGATGTGGAGGCTGTTGCATTGTGGCAAAAGGGGACAGTGGTAGGGAAAGAACTAATAGGAACGTAGGAACGGGCAGCTAGGAAGGATACAAATCAGGATATTCAATGACATTCTTCTCAAGCTACTTCTAACTAGAATGAAGCTGAAACAGGCAAGAAGAGAAATATTTTATTTTTATTTTTTATTGTTGTTCAAGGACACTTGCATCCACTTTCCCCACAACATCCCCCCCCCCGACCACCACTTCTCAATCCTACCCGCTTTTGGGTTTGTCCGTAAGTCCTTTATACATGTTCCTTGACAACCCTTCCCATTCTTTCCACCGTTATCCCCCTCTCACCTATCTGGTTACAGTCAGTTTGTTCTTTATTTCAATGTCTCTGGTTATATTTTGCATGTTTCTTTGTTTTGTTGATTAGGTTACACTAATAGGTGATATCATATGGTATTTGTCTTTCACCAACTGGCTCATTTCACTTAGCATTATGCTCTCCATATCCATCAATGCTGTCACGAAGGACAGGCTCTTGTTCTTTCTTTCTGCTGCATAGAATTCATTGTGTACATATACCACAGTTTTTTGATCCAATCATTTGCTGATGGGCATTTAGGTTACTTCCAGCACTTGGCTATTGTAAATTGTGCTGCTGTGAATATTGGGGTGCATTGATTCTTTCAAATTGGTTGTTTCAGGGTTCTTAGGATATAATCCCACCAGTGGAATTGCCAGGTCAAAAGGCAATTTTAGTTTTTAGTTTTTTGAGGAAATTCCATACTGTTGTCCACAGTGGCTGCACCAGTCTACATTTCCATGAAAAATGTACTAGGGTTCCCTTTTCTCCACATCCTCTCCAGCGCTTGCTGTTTGTTGATTTGTTTACAATGGCCATTCTGACCAGTGTGAAGTGGTATCTCAGTGTGGTTTAATTTGCATCTTTCTGCTGGCTAGTGATGCTGAGCATCTTTTCATGTGTTGACAGGTTAAAGGGACCTTGAGAATCCTCCCTGTTTATGCCTGACCTATGAAGTTCACTGTAAGAGTGAAACATAGGCTTGCTATCTCCCAGGGAGAACTGGCCTTTCTCCCCAGGAGATTAGTACCTTTGACCTTTAATTGTTCCTTCAGGGAGAATTGGTCCTTCTCCCAGAGGGACCAGTTGGTTAGTCAAGTCACAGAAGGCCCTTGGCACATAGCCACTTTTGTCCAAAGCATATTTAACCATAGCCCCCAAAGTGAGACTTTGGAATCTCACCCAGAGGAAAGGACACTTCAGTAGGAACTTTTCCCAGTCAGACCCCAAATGCTGTCTCCGGGATTTCCCAGCGTCTAGTTCAGGTGTTGGTGATTTCCCATCTGGTGATGTATGCTATTGATTCTTGCTTTCTCTTTGCTCTTGCTTAATAAAGTGCTTAGCTATTCACCTTTGACTTGGGGTCTTTATTGTCTGCAAATTTGAACCTCCAAATTAAGTGGCCATAATCTCATATGTGCCCCTTAATGGCACATATGTCTCTGGGCCCTCTGTATGTCCTTCTTGGAGAAGTATCTGCCCAGGTCCTTTGCTCATTTTTTAATTGGGTTATTTGTCTTCCTGGAGTGGAGTCGTGTGAGTTTTTAATACATTTTGGAGATCAAACCCTTGTACGAGGTATCATTGGCACATATATTTTCCCATATGGTTGGTTCCCTTTGATTTTCCTTTAGCCAAGCAGAATCTATTTATTTTGATGAAGTTCCATTTGTTTATTCTTTCCTTTGTGTCCCTTGCCCAAGAGGATGTATCAGTAAAAATATTGCTGCATGAAATATCTAAGATTTTCTGCCTATGTTCTCCTCTAGGACTTTTATGGTATCAGGACTCATACTTAATTCTTTTATCCATCTTGAGTTTTTTTTTCCTTCTATATGGTATAAGTTGGTGGTAGAATTTTATTTTTTTTTGCATGTAGCTCTCCAGATCTCCCAACATCATTTGTTGAAGAAGCTGTTTTTATTCCACTTTATGCCCCTCCTCACTTTATTAAGTATTCATTGACCATGGAGACATGAGTTTATTTCTGGGCTCTCTATTCTGTTCCATTGATCTATATGTCTGTTCTTATACCAGTACCAGACCGTTTTAATTACAGTCGGTTTGTGATATAGTTTGATATCAGGTATTGTGATCCCTTTGTTCTTCTTTCTCAAAATTGCTGAGGCTATTTGGGGTCAGGTATGAGTCCATTTAAATTTTTGAAATGTTTTTTCTCTGACTGTAAAATATGTCATTGGTATGTTAATAGTGACTGCTTGAATCTATAAATTGCTTTGGGTAGTATGGACATTTTGATGATGTTAATTCTTCTAATCCATGAACATCTTATATGTTTCCATTTGTTTGTGTCTTCCTTAATTTCTTTCTTCAGTGTTGTGTAGTTTTCTGAGTACAGGTATTTTGCCTCCTTGGTTAGGTTTATTCCTAAGTACTTTATTTTTCTTGTTGCTATATCAAATGGGATTTTTTTCTAATCTTTTTGTGATGTTTCATTGTTGGTGCACCAAAATGCCATCAGTTTATGAATATTGACTCTGTATCCCACTGTTTTGCCAAAATCACTTCAGTTGAGTAGTTTTATGGTGTTGTCTATAGGGGTTTATATGTACACTATCATGTCATCTGGAAATAATTACAGTTGTCCTTTCTCCTTCCCTGTTTGGATGCCTTTTATTTCTTTTTCTTGTCTGATTGCTGTGTCTGGGGCTTCCAACACTATGTTGAATAGAAGTGGTGAGAATGGACATCCTTGTCTTGTTCCTGATCTTAGTGGGAAAGCTTTTAGTTTTCTCCCATTGAGTATGACATAGGTCTCTCATATATAGCCTTTATTATGCTCCCTCTACCCCCACTTTGCTGAGTGTTTTTATAATATATGGGTAGTGTACCTTATCAAAGGCTTTTTCCACATTTATTGATATGATTATGATCTTTGTCTTTCCATATGATTTATGATCTTTTGTTATATGATGTATTATGTTGATTGGATTGCAAATATTGTTCCATCCTTGCATCCCTGAGAAGAATCCCAGTTGATCATGGTGTATGATCTTTTTTATGCATTGCTGGATGCAGTTTGCCAATATTTTGTTAAGGATTTTAGCATCTAGGTTCATCAGCAATATTGGTGTGCAGATTTCTTTCTTTATTGTGTCTATATCTGATATTGGAATTAGGATGATGCTGACTTCATAAAGAGTTTGGGAATCCTCTTTCTTGAACTTTCTGGAATAGTCTGAGGATAGGAGTTAGCTCGTCTTCAAAGGTTTTGTAAATTCTCCTGTGAACCTGTCTGTTCCAGGGCTTTTGTGTGCTGGGAGTTTTTTAAAATACTGCTTCATTTTTCTAGCTGTTGTTGGTCTGTTCAGGCTTTCTGCTTCTTCTTCATTCAGTTTTGGAAGATTATATTTTTCTAGAAATTTTTCCATTTCTCCCAGGTTTTCAAATTTCTTGGCATATAGATGTTTGTAGTAATTTCTTACAATCCTTTGTATTTCTGTGGAATCAGTTGTAATATCTCCTCTTTCATTTCTTTTTTAATTTTATTTTTTTATTGTTGTTCATGTATAGTTGTCTCTCAGATGTTCCACACAGCAATATTTTGTCCTCTTTCATTTCTGGTTTTATTTATTTAGGCCCTCTCTTGTTTTCTTCTGTGTCTGCTTAAAGTCTTGTTGTTGGGAACCTCTCTGCCTGGTTCCAGAAGCTGTAACCCGCTATGGCTAAGGCTGAGTGAGAGACCTTGGGACCCTAAGCCACTAAGGAGACAAAGCTTATCTCCCTGGCAGGGGTGCCACCTCTGCCCCCTTTACTTCACCCTGCTTGGCCCCCAGTGGATGACCAGTTAGCCAATGATGGGTAAGATTCCTCAAGGGAGGGACAACCTAAGACAGGCATGGTCATGAGGGGGCCCTCTGGGAAGGACTTGGGGGGCTATAGAAAAGGGGG
Organism: Micronycteris hirsuta; assembly: GCA_004026765.1. Classification (NCBI taxonomy): domain Eukaryota; kingdom Metazoa; phylum Chordata; class Mammalia; order Chiroptera; family Phyllostomidae; genus Micronycteris; species Micronycteris hirsuta. The sequence goes on from PVJI01031740.1 coordinate 8,441, forward strand.
GGATGGACCTTCGCCCCTCAGTTTTGACATAGCCTGAGTCCTCATTCTGTCTGCAAGAAGTCTCCTAATCTCTTGGCTGCCTTACTTCCCTTGCCGGACTTAAGCCTGAAACAATGCTGGAGGTGTGTGTGGTCCTGTGCTGGAAAGGGCGGGTTCACAAGGGTGATCAGGCCTAAGAAAGAATGCATAAAATCCTGTGAAACCAACTTTGCTAATACCCTCAATTTAAATGATAAGGGTCCAAGCATAGAATGAATTTGTTTCCCTAAAGTTTTATGGCCCTTTAGCTATCTGACCCTGACTCAAAATAAGCCCTCAGAGTTCTTTGAATGTTATCTATTGTTTGGTCATTATTGCCTGACAATGATTGATGAGTTTTACCTATACACCCTGTATTCCTATGCAAATGAACCCAATAAAATCCTTTCCCATTGAGGAAAAGTCTCCTGGCCCTTCTCTTTGAGAGAACAGCCACCTTTCCTCCCCAAGCAGATCATGTCTTGATAGACTTATTCTCATCTGTGGCAGCCAGGGAGGTGGGGGGCCTGGGGGAGAGCCCCTCCACAGCTTGTTGACTTTATCTTTTCAGAGAACTACCTCCTGGATTTACTGATCCTTTGAATTGTTCTCTTAGTCCCTATGTCATTAAATTCTGCTCTGACCTTGGTTATTTCCTTCTGTCTGCTCACTCCAGGACTTTGTTGTTATTCCTCCAGTTCATGTAAATGTAGGGTAGGTTGTTTATTTGAAATATTTATATCTTTTTTAGGTAGGTCTGTTTCACTATGAACTTCCCTCTCAGGTCTGCCTTCACTGTGTCCCATAAGTTTTAGACTATTGTGAGTTCATTTTCATTTGTTTCCAGAAACTTTGATTTCTTCCTTGATCTCATTCTTAACTCATTCATTGTTTCATAGCATGCTATACAATCTCCATGAGTTTGAGTGTGTTTGAGTGTTTTTGAGTTTTTTCCCCTGAGGTTCGTTTCTAGTTTCAGGCCCTTGTGGTCTGAGAAAATGCTTGATGTGATTTCAATTTTCTTGAATTTGTTGAGATTTGTTTTGTTTCCTATCACATGCTCTATCTTTTTAAAACGTTCCCTGTGCATTTGAAAAGAATGTATATTTTGCTTCCTTGGGGTGAAATGTTCTACATGTATATAATAGTTAAGTCTGTTTGATCTAGGGCATTGTTCAATGCTGCAATATGCTTGCTGATATTTTATTTGGAAGATCTATCCATTGTTGACAGAGTGGTATTCAAATCCCCTACTATAAGTGTCTTGCTGCCTATCTCTTTCTTTAAGTCCTCCGAGACTTTTCTAATGTATTTGAGTGCTCCTGTTGATATATGTTTACAATGATTATGTCTTCTTGATGGGTGCTTCCCTTGAGTATTATGAAGTGTCCTTCTGTATCTCTTTTTATGGCCTTTCTTTTGAATTCTATTTTGTCTGATATAAGTATTGTTACCCTGGCTTTTTTTCCCCTATCCATTTGCTTGGAATATCTTTTTTCCAACCCTTCACTTTCAGTCTGTGTAGGTCTTTTGTTCTGAGGTGTGTCTCTTGTAGGCAGCATATATGTGGGTAATATTTTCTTTTCTTTTTAAAAGAAGATTTTTTAAAGAGGGGAAGGGAGGGAGAAAAAGACACATCAAATGTGTTATTGCCTCTCATACGCCCCCTACTGGGGAGCTGGCCAGCAATCCATGCATGTGCCCTAGACTGTGAATGGAACCAGCGATCCCTATTTCGAAGGCTGACACACTGAGTCACACCAGCCAGGGTCTGCTTTCTTATCCATTTAGCTACCCTACGTCTTTTGATTGGAGCATTTAATCCATTTACATTTAAGATTATTATTGATAGGTACTTATTCATTGCCATTTTCCTCCCTTTGTACCAGTGTTCCTCTCTCAGAGAGAAACATTTTAAAATAGAGAAATAAGAGGCATACAGTAATGAAGTGAGCTAGAAAAAAAGAGAGAGACACACACACAGAGGCACTGATAAAGGAAAGGGATTTGCTTGTACTTTGGGGAAGACATAGAAACGTCTGTCAAGAAAGTATTCAGCCAGGCAATATGAAAAATAGAGACATTTATTGAAGAAGATACAAGACACATTGTCCATAGGATAATGACACCACAGTCTCCTTTAAGGTAGGTACTTTGAGATGTCACAAGGTTCTTTCAATTGCCATCAACTGCTCCACCATATTTTCTTGAATCTCACCTATAATCTGAAATCTCTTCCCTTTCAAAGGTGATTGTAGTTTTTGGGAAAAGCCAGAAGTTGCAGGGTGTCAAATCTGGGCTATAGGGGTCTGAGTTACCTGGGTGATTTGATGTTTTGAAAAAAGAAAAACTCTGCATAAGAAATGATGCATGAGTGGGTGTGTTGTTGTGATAAAGCTGCCAATCATCAGTTGGCCAGAGCCTCGGACTTCTGAATCATCTAATTTCCATAGAGGAATGTTCAAGTTTAATGCAAAATTTGATGCAGATTCATTGCTCTACTCACTCAGACATTTTGAATGAGATGGACATACAGTACACACGCTCACTCAACAGCATCTACTGCTCCCACTGACTAGTATAGTGAAGTCATCATTATTCACGCATGTGCATTCCAGCCACTCTCCCCAGCTGCCAGGTTACATTGTTGTGCAAACCCTTCTCGTTATATTAACAATGGCTGAACTTTTTCTGGACAGACCTCTTATAAGTTCTTTTAAACAGGTGTGGCTTTATAGTTTTCTGACCACCTCTCAGCAATCCCACCAAGACAGGACCTAAATGGGAAACCTTCAGAATGGACTACTACTCCTCTAGAGGAGGTCTAAGAATAAAGAGGAGGGAAAAAATCAACAAACTTTTAAGGATAATTGATTTGAACCAATTCTTCCTCTTCTCATTCTATCTTTTTAAAAAATATTTTTTAACATTCCATTTATTTATTTTTAGAGAGAAGGGAAGGGAGGGAGAAAGAGAGGGAGAGAAACATCAGATGTGCAAGAGATACATTGATGGCAGGCCCCCAACTGGGGATCTGACTCACAACCCAAGCATGCACCTTAACTGGGAATTGAACTAAGAACTTTTTGGCTTACAGGCCAGCACTCAATCCATTGAACCATACAAGCCAGGGCTCATATTGTTTATCTTAATAGGTACTTATTTAGATGCTATTATATACTGGGCTTTGTTCATTAAGGCACAGAATCCTTCTAGATCATGGCTGGGGAAATTGTTAAATAAATTGTCTCAGGTCACAAAGTCAGTGAATGATAGAGCCTGGAATGGAGCCCACATCTCCAGAGTCTGAGCGCTAACCACCATGCAATGGCCTCTCTTAAACTAACCTGGGTTCCTGCCTGACACTTTTTTCTTAAACCATATACTTTTATTGCTGGGTTTATTTAGTTCACAGGACAACATTCTCTGATGTAGGTTATTACTTTTAAAGAATAGTCCAAAGAGACTAGATTATAGAACACTTTAGGATAAGATATAGGTTATAAGAACTCAAGACATACTCAAATAACACTGTCACTGAAAAATGTAATTACCTTTAGTTATTTAAATATTATTTTTTTCAATCGGTAATTTTGTCTCCAACATTTAACTGTATTATATTTCCTGAGGATCAAATCTTTTAAGACAGTGAGGGAAAAAGCTAATCTGACTCAGCAAGGGTTTGAGGGATTTTGTAGAATACAGGCACTTGGGTATGAATAGAGTACCTGGTAAACACCCTAGAAAAGATTCCTGCTCTTATGGAGCTCACATGCCTCTAGAGGCTGGGTGGGGGTCTGGGATTGTAGCTATCTCCAAGATGGTCAACATTAGTTTCTATCCTCCTTGTATGCACATGACATTGCATCATTGACTGTAATTCACTCTACTCCCTTGAATCTGGATTGTCCCAACAATGCTTTGACCAATAAAGTGTGGCAGAACAGTTCTACACTGTTGCTGGACCGGGCCTATAAGAGGACTGACATCCTCTGCTTTGGTCTCTTACAGTCCTTAGCCACCAAGAAAGATGTCTGTATTAGTCTGCTTGGACTGCTATAACAAAATACCAGATTGTGTAACTTTAACAACAGAAACTTATTTTCTCAGTTTATTTTCTAGAGGCTGGAAGTCCAAGATTAAGGTGTCAGCCGTATTGGTTTCTCCGAGGCCTCACTTCTCTTTTTAGCTTGCAGATGGCCACCTTCTCTCTGCGTTTTCATTTGGCCTTTCCTCTGTGCACATTCATTCCTAGTGTCTCTTCCTCTTTTTATAAGGATACCAGTCCTATTGGATTAGGGCTCTACCCTTATGACCTCATTTAACCTTAATTACCTCCATAAAGGTCTTATCTCCAATACAGTCACATTGGGAGTTAAAGCTCAACATACGAACTTTGAGGAAAAACAGTTCAG
>PVJI01031741.1:0-12872 GCA_004026765.1 Micronycteris hirsuta
GACTGAAAACACCTATGGGGGCTGAGGCGGCAGTGGGAAGAACTCCCGGCCTCACAGGAGAGTGTGTTGGGGAGACTCACAGGGACTTGGAACTGTACAGACCAGCCCACTCACCCAGGAGCCAGCAAAGAAGGGCCCAACTTGCTTGTGGGTAGCTGGGGAAGTGCGGAGAACAGAGCAAGCGCCATCATTCTCTCAGGCCCCTCCCCCACAGACAGCGTCACAACACAATGACGTGGGTTACCCAGCCCTGGTGAACACCTAAGGCTCTGCCCTTTAAAGTAACAGGCGCACCGAGAAAAAAAAATGGCCCAAATGAAAAAACACATTAAAGCTCCAGAAAAAATACAACTAAATGACTAAGAGAAAGCCAACCTATCAGATGCACAGTTCAAAGCACTGGTAATCAGGATGCTCACAGGATTGGAAGAAAAATTGTCGCAATTACTTGAACAAATGAGAAGGGATGAGAAGGAAACTGGGACTCAGATCAATGGAGTGGACCAGCAGAAAGAAAAAAACATCCAACCAGAAAAGAATGAAGGAACAAGAATTCAAAAAACTGAGGTGAGGCTTAGGAACCTCCAGGACATCTTTAAACATCCCAACATCCGAGTCATAGGGGTGCCAGAAGGAGAAGAGGAAGACCAAGGGATTGAACACTTATTTGAACAAATAATGAGAGAGAACTTTCCCGAGCTGGTGAAGGAAATAGATTTTCAGGAAGTCCAGGAAGCTCAGAGAGTCCCAAAAAAGTTGGATCCAAAGAGGAACACACCAAGGCACATCATAATTACATTACCCAAGATTAAAAAGAAAGAGAGAATCTTACAAGCAGCCAGAGAAAAGGAGACAGTCACCTACAAAGGAATTCCCATAAGACTGTCAGCTGATTTCTCAAAAGAGTCTTTGCAGGCAAGAAGGAGCTGGAGAGAAGTATTCCAAGTCATGAAAGGCAAGGACCTACATCCAAGAATACTCTATCCAGCAAAGCTATCATTTAGAATGGAAGGGCAGATAAAGTGCTTCTCAGATAAGGTCAAGTTCAAGGAATTCATCAACACCCAGCCTTTATTATATGAAATGTTAAAGGAATTTATATAAGGCATGGAGGGATATCAACAGGGAAGTGGTAGGGGGAGAGAGAGGGAAAAGGTGCAGAGAATAGCATATATGGTAGGTAGAATACAGACAGGGAGAGGTTAAGAATAGTATAGGAAATGTAGAAGACAAAGAACTTACGTGTATGACCTATGGACAAAAACTAAAGGGCGGGGAATGGGGGTGGGTGTGGAGAAGAAGAAAGGGGGGAAAATGGGACAACTGTAATAGTATAATCAATAAAATATATTAAAAAATGCATAAACAAGTGGAACAACAGATTGATGCCTTTCTCTCTCTCTCCCCCTTCTATCTCCCTTCTTCTCTCTCTCTAAAGTCAATAAAAATATATATCTTCAAAAAATAATGTCTCCTTTTAAAGTTCTAAGGATTAACTGAGCTATAGAAAAACCTAAGCTATTGTTATTGTCTTCTTTTTCCCCCTTGCTTTATTTTTATTGTATTTTTTCCATTGCCATCTATTTTCCTTTCAAATTCCAATTAACAGATACGGAAGAAATGAGACATAAAGAAGATAACCACTAGAATGCTATAGTAGTAACTGCCCCAGGCAAGATCCACTGATAGATATTAAAATCAATGAGTAAAGGTTTAAGTAGAAACAGGATATCTGCATAATCTCAAAGTATCTCCCCTGAAATGTTTAACAATTATGAAGTAGACAATAATAAGCTTACAGTGGAGAGTCCAGGCCAATACTACTTTATCCAAGAATTAAGGTTAACATCACAGTTATAAGACACAGTGCCATGACATACCTTCTGATAGGATACACCAGAAGAACACCTCAGTTCTGTGGTCTTGCTACAGAATCACTGAAAATGCATCAGTTTCAGTTCAATCATAACAAAGCATCATTCAGACCAAATGGTGGGACATTCCAGACTAAGAAACCAGCACTCTTCACAGGCATCCTGGAAGGCAAGGAAGGGTTGAGGAATAGACACAGACTAGAGGAGACTAAGGAATCAGGACAACCAAATGCAATGAGGGGATTCTGGATGGGATATTGCAACAGAAAGGCACTACTGGGAAACTGGTGAAATCCAAACAAAGCCTGTAGTCTACACAATAGGACAGTGGCTATGATCATGTGTTAGCTTTGATAAATATGCCATGATTGTAGGAGATGTTAATATGGTGGGGAGCCTAGGTGAAGGGTATGTAAGGAACTCTCTGTACTTGTCTTGCAAATTCATCTGTAAGTCTAACATTATCTGGAATAAAACTTTTTAAAACCATGAGTTCACAGTTAGAAATAAGTAGTGAGTGTGAATGTGAATAACTGTATGTGCTCAGTGGTCCTTGCTTGGTACTCTCCCGCAGGTATTCTGGGCCTCAGTGCCAGAGGGACAGGCATGGTGGTTAATGTGGTCATGAAGTCACACATTGTTCATGATCTTCAGGAGGAAGGGTCTGTGTGAGCCTATGGGCGATGGTGGTTCTGAACAAAGATTGGCATTTAAAGTCTGATGATCAACAGCACATCTGAAATTGGGCCTCTCCCCAAATGTCCAGGTCCTGTGGTCACCAGATGTGGGACTTAAATAGGAGACAGGAATGTTTGACCTGTTCAGAAATAATGGCTGAGGAGGCCTGTTGAATGTAACCTGGCTGTCTTAGTCTACTTGGGCTGCCCTAATAAAATACCACAGACTGGATGGCTTAATTTAACAGACATTGATTCCTCACAGTTCTGGAGGCTGGAAGTCTAAAATAGAGGTACTGGCAGATTAAATTCCTGGGGAAAGCCTGGTTTCTGGTTTGTAGAAAACCAGACCTTTTCCTTGTGTTCTCACATAGAGGAGAGAAATCTATCAAGCTCTTGTCTCTATGATTTCATCTAATCTAATCACCTCCCAAAGGTCCCATCTCCAAATACCATCAAATTGAGAGTTGAGGCTTCAACATACACATTTCAGGAGTATACATTCCGAAGCACTGGCCACAGTGGATCTCCTTGTCCCCGCCACCCCAAGCCCGCTCTTTATCTATCTTTCCTTGTCTCGGAAATCAGCCCCCAAAAGAGAAGCCATCTTTGAGTCTTTTGTTTCCTTCACCCTCCTCTGTTAGCTCTGCTTCCAAAATCTATCCTCAACCCATCACTTTCTCGTCCTCTCCCCACACTGCTTCTGTTTCTCCATTGTCCATTTTTCATCCGGCAGATGATTGAACCTCTTAAACCGTCTATTAGATTAGCTCACTCCTTGCTTAGAACCCTCCAATGCTTCCCCATCCTCACTCCTCACCAGGGACCCCCATGGTCCTGCTGATTCTAACCACCCCAGCCTTTCCCCTCCCTTTGTGTGCCCACCTCTGGTACCTCTTTAGGGATGCCACTCCATTGCCTGGGCTAAAAGAACCCACTCTTTGCTCAGGCTGTTTCCCTCATTGCCTCATCTTATTTCCTTATGGTTTTTATCCCTGCCTAAAATTGTCTTGTTCATTGATTCCTGAATTTACCAAACTTGGTCTTCTAAAACATCTGCCTATGACAGGACAGGTTGCATGAGTCTGCTTGTTTCCTGTTGTCATCTCCTGAGTCTAAAATAGGGCCTGGCATACAGGAAACACTTGTTAAATCAATTAGTAATTAAGCTGTTTTCTTTCTTTGATTATCCCCTCTGGTAGGGCACAGCAGCAGTCTGGCAAGGGAGGCAGTTCCCAGTGGGTTTCTGAAGTAGGAAGATTCTACTAGCAATGTACTAACCCTGTGGCTAACCTATAAGGGAAACCACATGCACCTTACATGGGGTCACCTTGGGGCCCCTTAATCCCTCCACAGCAGAACTCTTACCACCTGTAATGAGCAGCTCAGTGTTGGAGCAGAGACCTCAGCCCTGAACTTCCAGGGAACCAGGCGAGGTGAACCATCAACTGACTTTGGACCTGGTTTGACCATGGTCACGAAAATCTGAAGAAGAAGAAACAACCAGCTGGGAGAGCTTCGGACACGGGCTTCCTTCCCTCCTGTGTGCAACATTTCTGCCATGGTCTGGAACATTCAAGATCCTGCATTTGCAAGTTATTTATAAGTTTTGACAAGTTAAAATAATACTCTTTAATTTTTCTCAAGATCTTGTTTCAGTTCTTTTTGATACTGGCAAAGTTCCTTCCATTCTACCCCTCATTATTTATTCTGTGTGGTCTCCTGTGCTTTTTTCTTTTTTTCCCCTTTAACTTCTCTTCCTACTTTGTTCTGAATGTTTCTCAAGTTTCTTCCTTTACATGGTATCAGTTCAATGTTTGCAGATTCTGGGGATTATCTACATGGGTGAATCTTTTGTGTGTATCATATTTTTGCTCTCATTTAAAAAAACATGGCCTGGACTTGTTTCAAAACTTCCTTTCATTTCTTCTATGGTAGGTTTTAGCCATCTGCCAAACTCTCCTGGTGCTCTGAGTAGGGAAGCCACTGAAAGGGGCTGCAAACTCTGCTCCTTTCCTTGAGGAAGCTTTGCCAGAGTGAGAAGCAACATGTCCCTCCATTTGTTTAGAACCTTTTAATTGAACTTCCTTTCCTTTGTAGTTATTGCTAAAATTCTTGGGGGTTGTGGGGGAAAAGTTCCAGATACAGCAATCTGTCATCCTCCCCGAAGTCAGTGGCCACTAACAAGGTGACACTGGGTAAGAAGAAAATTAAGTTTTGTTCTTGTTTTAAAAAAAATTGTAGAGATACAGAATGGGAGAACTGTAAGAACGTGATGAGGCCAATTTCATATAACAATTTTGAAGTAGTTCTATCAAATGACTACATTAAATTATAAAAATAGCGTATATTTTTAAATTACCAAGCAATATGGGAGACATTACTACTGCTTACTTCCAGAAGCTCCTGTGCCACACCTGGCAGAAAGGGCTGCTCTGAGCTAAGTTGGTGATTCCTTTTCCAAAGTGGAAAGTATCATGGCTTGTGAGACATCAAGATAAAAGTTAGGCAGATGTTGCCATAGCCTTAGAAGGAAGAAGTACTTCCTAAACCTGGCAACAATGCTAAAACAAATAAAGCAGAAGTTTGATAGATACAACTACATAAAATGGCAGATGATAAACTAAAAGGAATTCTTAAAAGTCAGTAAAAATAAGCAAAAGAAAAAAAACAGCACCTTAATAGAAAAATGAGCTAACAGTATATACAACTCAGAAATCATTTTTATTGAGATATAATTGATATATAACATATTAGCTTTAGGTATATAATATGATTCATTATTTGTATATGTTACAATATGTTTAGAAATAATTTTAAAAGAATGAAAGGTATTTGAACCACAATCAGATACCATTTCACACCAGTCAGAATGGCCATCTTAAACAAAGCAACAAACAATAAGTGCTGGCAAGGTTGTGGAGAAAAGGTAACACTAATACACTGTTGGTGGGAATGCAGACTGGAGAGGCCACTGTAGAAAACAATATGGAATTTCCTCAGAAAACTAAAAATGAAACTGCCTTTTTACCTGGTGATTCCACAGCTGGGATACCCTAAGAATCCTGAAACACTAATTCAAAAGAACCTATGTACCCCAATGTTCATAGCGGCCTTATTTACAGTAGCCAAGTGCTAGAAACAGCCTAAGTGCCCATCACTAAATGAGTGGATCAAAAAACTGTGGTATATTTTCACAATGGAATACTATGCAGCAGAAAGAAAGAAGGAGCTCCTACCCTTTTCAACAGATGGATGGAGCTAGAGAGTATTATGCTAAGTGAAATGAGCCAGGTGGTGAAAGACAAATACCATATGATCTCACCTATAAGAGGAATCTAATGAACTAAATAAAATAATGAACAAAATAAAACTGGAGACATGGAAACATGGAACAGACTAAAAGTGACCAGAATGTAGGGGGTAGGGGGATAATGAGGGAAAGAAGGGGAAAGGTCAAGTCAAGGAACTTGTATGAAGGAGCCATGGACAAAGACAATGGTGGGGAGGACTGAATGTGGAACGTGGGTGGTAGGTAGGACAGGGGAGAGTAATGGGGAAAAATGCGAACTACTGTAATTAAACAACAATAAAAAAAGTTATACATAGACCCTCAACGGATACCACACACATAGTAAACAGAGGCTCTAAGTCTGGGGGGGAAACAAAGGAATGAAAGGCCCTAAATGGCCCAGAAGGGACAGACAACCTTTCTTAGCTCAAGGGTGGGGGTGGAGGTACATGTGGCGGTTTCATCTGTGCAGGCCCCTGGAAACTGATTTTGTCCTTGTGCATCAAAATGTTCATATGCTTTCCCTGTATTCCAGCCATCTGCTCTAGGGGAGAATTTAGTCTGAGGGAGTATTATAGGGAAGCTCAAAGCAGCAGAATAAAATAGAAAGAAATTCAATTTCACTTGCAAAGGGAATAATAAAGTAACTTATGCATCCATAGAAAGAAGATTTTGACATGCTATAGACCTGATATCATTAATCAGTGTTGTATTAATAGGAAAAAACTGGCTGTAAAACCACAGGTAGAATATGGTTATAATGAAACAAATAAGTGAGAACTAGTGTCCTCTATTAAATTTATTTTCTTGATTATGAGTGATTCAACATATTTTCATGTTTAGTTACCCCATTTACTTGTTCCTCTGTGAATTGCCTGTTTGACCCTTACCCATTTTTCAATTACCTGTTTTCTTATTGATCTGTAAGATATGTATATGCAACATAAGAATTAACCATTTGCACATTAAATGTATAGTAAACAATTTTTTTGTCTACAATTAATCTTTTAATTTCTTTAAGGCATCATTCATTTAGTTGTTATATACACAAATATGCGTCATTTTCTTTGTTTCCAGTCTCACTTTCTTGTTTACTAAAGCCTCCTTCACTACTTAATTTTAAAAATATTTGTGCATATTTGTTTCTAAAACTTCTACAAACTTTTTCATGTTTAGCTCTTTAATATATCTGGTATTTATTCTTGCAAGTGGTGTGAAAAAGGGTCTAATATTGGTTTCAAAAAGGCTAAAGAGGCTGCCAGTTAAAATGGCAGAGTAGGTGAATGCTGTGCTTGCATCCTCCCATGACCATATAAAACATGTAACTAAATTATAGAACAATCAACCTGGAGAAACATCTAAAGACTAGCTAGTGGAACTCCTATAACTAAGAATATAAAGAAGAAGCCACACTGAGACCAGTAGGAGGGGTGGAGATGTGAAAAGGACTAGTCCCATATCCACTGCGTGGCAGTTGAGAATCAGGAAGGATATCTCAGCTACAGAGGTTCCCCCTGAGGACTGAAGGGTCCCAGCCCAATATCAGGCTCCCCAGTCCAGGTCTCCAATGCTAGGAAGACAAGTCCTCACAATAGCTGGCTTTGAAAATGAGCAGGGATTTCATCAGGGTGAAACAAAGGGCTGCTGAAAACCGAGGCATCATTTTAAAGGGCTTGCAAACAGACTCACTTACTTACAAACACTCACACTAAGCACCAGCACAGGGACAACAGCTTGAAAAGTGCTAGAGACATATGGGGAGGAATTGAATCTTGGGGCTTCAGGGAAGGGGCCACCATTGTCTTTACATTGAGTCCTCCTTCCTCCTAGCCTACAGGTTTAGACTGGCACCAAATCTGAACCTGCATTAACCTGGGAACCCTGCTTGCCTCATCCTAGTGACCCCTGGAGGCTTGCTTCACCAAACTCAGTGGGGATTCCATCAGGGTGCCATGGAGGGCTTCTTGAAACCCAGGCATCCTATTAAAGGGCTCATGCACAGACTCACTCATTCACAAACACTTACCCTAAGCATCAGCAAAGGAACAGCAACTCCAAAGTTACCAGGGACACACAGGAGGAAAAGAAATATGTGGCTTCAGGGCAAGTACTGCCACTGGTCCTGTGTGAAGTCTACCCCTTCCTCTCCCTACCCACCAAACAGTCTGTAGGTGCAGGCAGACTCCAAATCTGAATTGAATTAATCTGGTAAACACTGCTTACCCCACCCCACTGAACCCCTGAAGTTTGATCCACCTAACTTGCACACTGCTCCTGGCTCTTCTAGTGGCTATGACTAATGGGCAGCCAGACTTGGCACTTGATGCAAACTTTCTTTAAAACTCTCCATGGTCTGCAGCCACTAGGAAGGTGACAGCTGGCCTCAGTGTGCCCTATGTCTCTTGCTAAGTGGCCCCAAGTTCAGCACTGCTGGCAGCCAGACTTGGGGCACAGTGTGGACTCCCATCATGGCATGGTTTTTCTCGTGCACTTCTGGGCCAAGCAGGGGCAGTTAACAACTGCAAACTGATTTGTAGCCCCTACTAGGTTTCCCTGAGTTGGGTTACAGGCAGTAGCTAAACTCAGCCTGCAGGAAAGCACCTCCCAAAAGGAACAAGAACCAACATTTGGGGGTCAGCTGTAGACTGCAATAGAGCACCACCCTATTAGATCGACAAATGGCACACCCGAAGGATAGTCTCACAGACACCAAAGCCCTTCTGGGGCAAATATCACTCCATGGGGTCAGCACCCACTATGTTTGTGACCAATCCTCACAGCCAGTCAGCCTGAGGGTCAAACCAACAGACCAACATGCCAACCAGAAACAAGGCTCGATCACAACAGGAGGGCACACACAACCCACACAAAGACACTCTTGGAACACTCAACTCAGGAAACCAGGGAGACTGCACCACGGAGCTTCACCAGACACTGACTACATAAGGCCTCCCTGCCAATACTGGAAGACATAAAAGATCTACTTAATACATAGAAACAAACACAGTGAGGCAGCCAAAGTGAGGAGACAAAGAAACACATCCCAAATTAAAGAACAAGAGAAACTCCAGGAAAAAACAAACAAACAAACCTATAAACAAAATGGAGGCAAGCAATGTACGAGATGCAGATTTCAAAACACTGGTTATAAGGATGCTCAATTAACTGAGGTGAAGAATAGACCAACTCAGTTAGAACTCTTGCAAAGAGATTGGAAACATATAAAGGACACAGAAACCACTAAAAAGACCTAGTCAGAAATGAAGAATACAATAACTGAAATGAAGACTATACTAGAAGGAATCAACAGATTAGATGAAACAGAGTACTGAATCAGTGATTGAAAAGACTAGTTAGCAAAAAATGCCCATCAGAAAAACAAAAAAATTTTTTTTTTAATGAGAACAGTTTAAAGGATCTCTGGAACAACATTAAGTATAACAACATTTACATCACAGGGGTACCAGAAGGGAAGCGAAAGAGAGAGGGATTGAGAACCTATTTGAAGAAATAATGACTGGAAACTTTCCTAAGCTGGTAAAGGAAAAAGACACTGAAGTCCAGGAAGCAAAAAGAGTCCCAAACAAGCTGAACCCAGAGGCTCATGCCAAGACACACCAGAATTAAAATGCTACAAGCTGAGACAAGGGAGAGTCTTAAAAGTAACAAGAAAAAAGAAGTTAGTTATTTTCAAGGGTGCTCCCATAAGATTATCATCTGATTTGTCAGTAGAAACATTTCAGGCCAGAAGGGATTGGCAGAAAATTTTCAAAGTGATGAAAAATAAGGACCTACAACCAAAACTACACTACCCAGAAAGGCTATCATTTAAAATCAAAGGACAGATAAAGAGCTTCCCAGACAGAGAAAAGCTAAAAGGAGTTCATTACCACCAAACCAGTATTATAAGAAACATTCAAGGGACTTCTTTAAGAAGGGAAAAATAACATAAATATAAGTAATAAAATAATAACTACATATTTATTAATAATCATTTTAATGTAAATGGATTAAATGCTTTGGTCAAGAGACATAGGGTGGCTGAATGGATAAGAAGACCAGACCTATACATATACTGCCTACAAAAGACCCACTTCAGATTGAAAGAGACACACAGAGATTAAAAGTAAAGGGATCAAAAAAATATTTCATACAAATGCTGAGGTACCAATACTATATCAGACAAAATAGACTTTAAAACAAGGGCTATAACAAGAGACAAAGAAGGACACCACATAAGGATGAAAAGGTCAATCCTAAAAAAGATATAGCTCTTGAAAACATTTATGCACCCAATGTAGGAGCATATAAATTTATAAAGCAAATATTGATGGATATAAAGGAAGAGATTGACAGTAATAGTAGGGGGCTTTTGTACTCCATTGACATCAATGGATAGATCATTCAGACAGAAAATCAATGAGGAACCAGCAGCTTTAAGTGACATATTAGACCAGATGTAATTAATTAATATTTTTAGAGCATTGCACATCGAAGCAGCAAAATATACATTCTTTACAGTGGCACATTTTCCAGAATAAACCACAGGCCAGGCCGCAAAAGAAATCTTACTAAATTTAAGAAGATCTAAATCATACCAAGCATCTTCTCCAATCACAATTGTATGATTCTAGAAATCAATTACAAGAAGGAAAGTGAAAAGTACAGAAACACATGGAGGCTAAATAACATGCTACTAATTAATTAATGGGTTAACAATGAGATCAAGAAAGAAATCAAAAGATACCCTGAGCCAAATGAAAATGAAAACCCCAAATCTATGGGAAGCTCATTTTAAGAGGCCAGCATTACACTGATTTGAAAACCAAAGGCAAGTGAACCCTGAAAAAGAAGGTACCTACTATGAAGGGTTCCTGGTGGTTAACAGGGTTCAAATTAAAAACAAAAACAATTCTCTGATTCTGTTCCTGTTCTGGTTGTTTGCTTAGTTTTTGTTTTCATTGTTTTTCTTTTCTTTTAGGTTCATTTGTTAATAGTTGTGAGTTTGATGTCATTTTACTGTTGATATTTTTATCTTCTTTTTCTTAGATAAGTCCCTTTAACATTTCATATAATAATGGCTTGGTGATGATGAACTCCTTTAACTTGACCTTATCTGGGAAGCACTTTATCTTCTCTTCCATTCTAAATTAGACAGGGAGAGATAAAAAGTGGTATGGGCCCCGGCTGGTGTAGCTCAGTGGATTGAGGGCGGGCTGGGAACCAGAGGGTCCCGGTTCGATTCCCAGTCAGGGCACAAGCCTGGGTTGCAGGCCAGGTCCCCGTGAGGGCCATGTGAGAGGCAACCATACATTGCTCTTTCTCTCCCTCTCTATCTCCCTCCCTTCTCTTCTCTCTAAAAATAAATAAAAATAAAAAAAATCTTTTAAAAAAAAGTGGTATGGGAAACAGAGGACTCAAAAAACTTATATGTACAACCCATGGGTGTAGACTAAAAGGGGGGAGTGCTGGAAGGTTGTGGGGGCAGGGCAGAGGGGGATAGAGGGGGAAAAGTTTAGAAAACTGTAATAGCATAATCAATAAAAATATTAACTTTTAAAAATTCAGAAAAAAATAAATAAAAATAAAAACAAAAACAAACAAGCAAACAAAAAACAGCCTACCAGCCATTTCCACACGGGGACCTCTCATGTAAACTGCACTTCAGGGAGAAACCTGTACTGAACTGCCTGTCTCCACACTGAACGACCTGCCTGCCCTGTGTTTCTCCCATCAGAGCCAGCCCTCATAAAGAAGTTTGTAGAATCCTATTTTGTCTGGTAAGACTGAGGCTTTTCCCCATCCAACTGGAGCTGTGCAGTTCTGACCAACCAGAGTGGTTCTATTCTGACTAGTCAGGGCAGTGCCTTTTGGATCAATCAAATTGTGAGCATCTGGAGTCTTCATTTGCATAAAAACAGACCAATCAAGGAACTGGTGTGGGGACTTCTGTCTATATATGCCAGCTCCCCTCTGGCTCTGGGAGTGCACTTTCCTTATCCACTGAAGACTGAAGACTGTGTTATTCTGGATGAGGTGAAATGCAGCGGATATATTGCCAGAGCAGACCAGCACAAGCCAGAGTAGACTGGTATAGGATGGAACAGACCAAAGCACAGCATTGAAGAGCAAACTACTGAGGAGCATAGCAGAGCTGTTTAGCAGAGCTGTCTAGCAGAAGATGGGCCTGACCCCAGGGCTGCCTCACAGATGTGCTGTTTTCACAGCTGTGATGTATCAAAACTCAGATGTTCCACAGCCATGCTATTTTTCATAGCTTTGTTGTATTATAATTGAGCTGCTTTGCACTGAATAAAGTTTTCTTCTTCACTGCACCCTAATTAGGGGATTCCTGTTGGTGTTGAGTTAGTGACGATGACTATTGACTGACAGACATTATAAGAGAGGAAAATTATAGACCAATATCCCTGATGAACATAGATGCAAAATATCCTCAACAAAATATTGGTAATACCAATATTTCAGCAATACATAAAAAGATCATATACCATGATCAAGTGAGGTTTATTCCATGGATGCAAATTGGTTTAGTTACCACAAATTGATTAACATGGCACAACACATAAAAAAGTGAAAAATAAAAATTATATGATCATATCAACAGATGCAGAAGAAGCTTATGACAAAATTCAGCATAGATTTATGACTAAAACTCTCAGTAAATATAGGGCTAGAAGGAACATACCTCGACATAATAAAGAACTTATATGACCCACAGCTAACATCATACTCAATTGGAAAAAGCTAAATGTGTTTTCCTTAAGATAAGGAACAAGTCAGGATGTCCTTGTTCATCACTTTTATTCTACATTGTATTAGAAGTCTTAGCCATAGCAATCAGATAAGAAAAAGAAATAAAAGGCATCCAAATTGGAAAGGAAGAACTAAAACTGTCATTATTTGCAGATGATATGATGCTATATAGACAGAACCCTAAAGATCCTACCAAAAAACTATTAGAACTGATCAATGAATTCACCAAAGTATCAGGGTACAAAATTAATATTC
>PVJI01031742.1:0-12882 GCA_004026765.1 Micronycteris hirsuta
GAACAAATCTAGCATTTGATTTGTTGAGAACAAATGCTCTTCGCAAAAAACAAGAAACTGTTCCCGAAATCTTTGAAGTGTGTCCCTGATCCTTTAACCAATAGCTGGAAAAGCAAGCATCCCAGTGACAAAAATGGGCTTTGTTGGGATGAAAGCTAATGATAAGTTTACAAAGACTCACTGGGCATTTGGCTTGTGACTAATTCCTGGCAGTGACACAGAGTATGCTCTGAACTGGCCCAGAAACATATTTTAAGTAAAGATGCTTGTCCTCAGAGAAATTTGATTTTTTGCCTAGTGCTCTCGTTTAAATTAAAATAATGCATTGCTCAAGATATAAATAACATTTAGAATTCTACCAAAGTCACAACAGTTTCTATAATAGTAGACGGAAACAGATTATTAGGGACAGGGATTATCATTATTTGTTTCTTAGAAGTTCTTTTTTCCAATAATCATTTAATTTGCTGGTTGCAAAACCACAATGAATCAGAAAAATGTTCCTAATGGTCTTCCAATTTTTGGATCTGTTTTCTGGTACAAATATTGAGGTCAGCCTGCTTCCTGTCAACAGTAAAAATCTTTATCAGCCACCGAGGCCCGTTCATATAGTGATTTCAGGATGTTCAGAGCTCTCCAGCCTGCTGACCAGTGTCTGAACTTCTGCTAGCGCATGGTTTCCTTAATTCATTTCTGAATTTATTGAGCTGCTTCTGCTTCAATCACATATCAGACATGGAATTAGCACTGAGTCACCTATATACTCTCCCATATGCCAGGAACTTGAAGCTTTAGTCCTTCCTAAAATGAAACCTCAAAGGTCTCATTCACATATAATGTCTTAGTGTCTCCATATTTCAGCTCTTTCCAGGGAAAGATACTGGGATACCTGTACAGAACTAGAAAGTATAATAAACTTTCCCAGCTTTAAAAATGTGTAGAGGCTCAGCCTTGTCCACAAGTTATAAGGATAAAAATGCCAATTGCTTGAAAACCTATGGTTCTCTTAGCAGATGCCGTTTCTTCTACCCTTCTTAAGACCTTGAAGGTGTGAAAGTGCAGCAGGCAGACGTGCAGATTTCCATCTATAACTCCGTAGAACCAAGAAGGAGCCTTTGCTTCTTGAGACAATCTCTGGGAACTTGGAACTTGGTACCAGCTCAGGCGCATGCCTCCAGCAGGTTTAGTGGGGCCCTTTTCAAATATGAAGTCATGTGTAGAATCCCAGGGTGTAACCCAGAGAAGAGCTGAGCTGTTCTGGAGCCCCTCCCGTTAAACCTTTTCCCAGTGCCCCGAAGAGGCTCTGCCACGTGGTGCCCTCCTCTGGCATAGGACACTGACCACAGAGATACTTTGGTGATTGTCACAAATGCTGTTCTCCATCCGTGGAAATAGGGCCAGTTCAGTTTGTTTTCAAGTGTACAGACTCTGGAGTCAGATAACCTGATTAGACAACATGAGTCCTGGCTTTGCCAATAATAAGTAAGGAACATGGAGAAGTAACCAGACCACTGTGGGCTCTCTTTCTTCATCTGTAAAATGGGAAAACATCTGGCTTTGAAGAGGTATAACAGGGTAACATATGCAAAGGACTGGGTACAGAGTAAGCCATTAATAAAAAGTAGTTGTAAAAATAAATAAAACTTAATCCCAGATGATATAGAATGCTTCAGTTTTAGAGGAGAAAAAATAAAATCGGTAGCTTTAATAAGGACTGAAAACATGTGACAACCCAGCAATCATTTAATCACTTTTCTCCCACTCTTAACCCCTGTTGTAATGAACAGTTCTGCCCTTTTTTGCTGTAGACAGAAAGTTCCTGATGTATGGTGATGCAAATGTGGATTTGAGGGATGCTAATGTTATAATGAGCCAGAAGTTAATGAACAGGAAACTGAACAAGAATGGGGCCGACAACTTGGCACCGGAGACGGCTTGGGGGCAGGAAGTATAAACCCAGCATGTCCAGAGCGGGGAAGTGATATGGAAGACCAGAGGAGTGGACTGGATGAGGGGCTGCGTCTGGGCTGGCTGTGAACAGATTTCACTGCGTGCTGAAGGGAAGCACAAGTGCAAGTCCTTCTCCTCGCATCAAGCAAATCGCCTGTGATGTGCTGCCCACGTACTTTCCCATCTCACCAGTACTCTGCGTGCCTTTTACCTCAGCCCCTGACTGTGTCTATTATTTCTTATTTACTTGTTGTTCAAATGTATTAGTTCTATTACCTAGGTAGATTATAGACTTCTTCAGGGCAGGGACAATGTCTTCTGCTTTATATCCTTCTCCCAAAGTATTGCCACATAGCAGGGATATTTGTATCAGACAAGGTACAGAGGAAAATAGAAGCCATTTTAGGTATTTTAAACAAGAGGCTGCATTAGAAAGGCTGGAGCTGCAAGAGAGAGAGCGAGAGAGATGTTGGAGAAACAAAAAGGAAGAAGAGATGATACCAATTTCAGAAGCAGCTAACGTCTCTGAGCTGGAACCCATGAACTTGCTTTAGCTATTGCAAGTTCGTTGGAGACGTGTGCATTTGATTCTGGATCTACTCAAGAGGTGCTATGTCAACCAGAGTTGAAACCCATAAAAAAGTGCTGGTCCTTCCTGTGCTGCTGGAGTCAAGAATCGCACCAGCCCATTGCTGCTATAGCAACTACCATCAACTGCCTCATTGTGAGTCAGAACTGAGAATCTTGTCGTTACCATTCTTTGGTACTCCCCTCATTACCTACAGTTAGCAGAACCAAATGGAAAGACAACTGGTAAAAGAGTGTGGAATTTTAGTTTGCAGACTCCTAGCCCCAGCAGTACAAAGTATGGTAAGACAGGTGTGGAACTGAAAGACAACAGATGCATAATTATAATGGAAAGAGCATTTGATTTAAAATAAAAAAAACATGAAACTAAGCCCATATCTAAGACTTAGTAGTCAAGTGATCTTGTACAAATTACCTAATCTCTCAGAGCCTCAGCTTTCTTAGAATGATAATAGTGCTACCTAAAAGAGTTGTTTGGAGGACTAAATGAGATAATGCATGTGGGAAACATTTAAAAATGATACAGTTCTTTGTGAGTATGTTATGTTACACAGGCCTGTTATAAGACAATCATACGGGCTTTTTTATAAACTGGGAAGATGTCTGCCATTCTTGCATGTACTTAAGACTTTATGATACAGGAAAGCATTACTAAATTGAGGGAGATGTGAGATCACTAGTATTTGTCAATTTAGCAGGTTAAAAAAATTTTAACAGTTCTCTTTTGATGGGTCACATGCAAAGATAAGCAGCTGAGCCCTCTTAGCAGCAGGAAGGAAGGGAGACTAGCCTTGGGTTACACAAATGAACTTATTAAGGGGATTTATAAAGCCATCTAGTTAATCAGAAAGGAGGGGAGTCAAAACAACCTTTCTTAGCCAAGCCATGATCACCCGCTGGACAATTTGAAGCTCAGCTTTCATTATACTGTCGTAGTCCTCTGTAGGGGTCAGGCAGAAGAGCCAGCTACAGCTGGCGGGTGCGTGCAGTAAGGCTGTTAATTAGTCACAAGGGGGTGGAAACCGAGGAGGAGGTATTCACACCCTTTGATTTCGAATGGCCCCAGTTCCACTGCATTGACCCGCATTTCCTAAGTTGACCTCTGTTAGATTTCTATGAACTGTGGCATGTTAGATCCTCATTTACAAGTCGCCAGTGGAGTTGTTTAGGCAAACCATTGACTTTGACCTTGATTGGGTGAAGGTTTAATTTATTTTATGTATTCTAGAATAAAATGCTAGTTTAACCAGTGTAAGAGATTTGGTAGATTTGCCTATTAACATGTTTACGCTAGTAATAACAACAGCTAATTCTTTCCTGATGCTTTTTCTGTGTCAGGCACTATGCTAAAGCACTACCAAAAATGTATTTAACCTTCATAATAACACTAAGAGGTAGAAGCTGTGATTCCCACTTTTACATATGTGAAAATTAAGGCACACAGATCTTAGGCAACTTGTGTAAGACACAGTTAGTGAATGGGGAAACGGGCTTTGAACCCAGGCCAAGTCTGGCTCCAGTGTGTGTTCTTGAACACTCGGAAGCGCTGCCTCTCAAAAGTGGAAACTCCTTTCATGTCTCTTCTTGTTTGGTGATTGTTTACCTCGTTACATGTGGCAGATTTAACAACAGAAACTTCTATAGTTAAATCGTACTCCTGAATTAGCAATCAAGTCTCTTAATGGCCATTGTCCTTTCGGATTTTGATATCACGTATTTTAGTACTGTAGCTTACTGAGAATTAAAGTTTCTAAATAGTTTCTCCACAAGTAAAGAAATTTATTACATAAAAGCACCAGAGCAGGCATCTGGTGCCAAGAGAAACTTGGACATGTGTTTTTCAGGTAAGGAACCAGTCTCAAGGAGACCCAGAGCTGCTGAGCAGTAGCAGAAAGTCTAGATGGCATCGGGCTCTGGATGTGTCTCTTTGTCCTGGAGCCACTCAGCACTTTTACATTATTCGCTGCTACTATAAAAACAGTTAATCTCATATGTAAATTTGAATTTCTGGCTGTTTTAAAAAAAAAAATTAGGTGGTCTGGCAACACTGGGTTTTCATTTCCCTGACCATTGTCAGCTGAAGCTGAGCAGCAGCAGGCCCCTGGCTGCAGGGGCCAGCTCATTCCTCCACTGGGCATATTCATTCTGTAACTGCTTGGCCACTCACAGTATTGAGTGTGAGACCTCTTGTTTGGGACAAAGACTTCCTGATTCCAGTCGAGTCTTTTTACACCATCACATTGTTCTCTCAGCAGATGATACAGCTATTTACAACTCAGATACCTTAAAAAATGTTTTAGTAGTCAGTGTTTAACTTCTCCTATTGGATAATAAAGTTGGATGTCTTTCATCTCCTTCCCTTTTTTCCCCTTCTTCACCTCCCCTCTCCTCTCCAAGAACCTGTGGTTACATATTAGTTTTTCAGGCACAATCAAAAGAAAGCTTGATCTCTCTCCTCATTTACATGCAATAAATACATACATATATATTTAAAAACTGGTGGCACACAAAAGAAGATATGCAGATGGCAAATAATCATATAAAAATGAAAAGATGCTTCAAATTATATGTCATCAGGAAAATGACTATTAAAACAGCGATGACTGAATGGAATCCCAAAAGAGCCCAATAGCCAAAGCAATCTTGAGGAGAATGAACAAAGCTGGAGGCATCAGGTTTCCTGATTTAAACTATATAACAAAGCTATAGTTATCAAAAGAGTATGGCATTGGTAAAAAAATAGACACATAGCTCAATGGAGCAGAATAAAGATTCCAGAAATAAACCTATGTCTACATGGTGAATTAACTACAACAAAGAAACAAAAATATATAATGGGGAAAGGACAGTCTTTTCAATAAATGGTGTCGTGAAAACTGGACAACATGCAGAAGATTGAAATTGGATCACTACGTAAACCATACACAAAAACTAACTCAAAATTGATTAAAGACTTGAAAGTAAGACCTGAAACTATAAAACTCATAGAAGAAAGTATAGGTGGTAAGTTCCTTGACATCAGTCTTAGAGGTGATTTTTGGATTTGACACCAAAGGCAAAGGCAGTGAAAGTAAAACTAAACAAGTGGACTACACCAAACTAAAATGCTTCTGCACAGTACAGGAAACAATCAAGAAAAGCAAAAAGACAACCTACTGAATGGGAGAAAGTATTTGCAAATAATATATCTGATAAGGAATTAATATCCAAAATATATAAAGAACCTATATGATTCAACAGCAAAAAACAAACAAACAAGAAAGACCCCCAAAACTTCAGTTGAAAAATGGGCAGAGAATCTGAATAGACATTTTTTTTTCCAAAGAAGACATACAGATGGCCAGACATGTACATGAAAAGATGTCCAATATCGCTAATAATCAGGGAAGTGCACATCAAAACTGCAAGGAAATATCACCTCACACATGTTAGAATGAATACTATCAAAAAGACAAGAAATAACAAACTTTGGCAAGGATGTGAAGAAAAAGGAACACTTGTACTCTATTGGTGAGAATGTAAATTGGTGAAGTCACTCTGGAAAACAGAGTGGAGGTTCCTCAAAATATTAAAGATACAATTACCATATAATCCAGAAGTTCTATTTCAGGGTATTTACCTGAAGAAAATAAAAACACTCACTTGGATAGATATATGCACCCCTATGTTCACTGCAGTGTTATTTACAATAGCCAAGATATGGAAAAAACCAAAGTGTCCATTGATGAATGAATGAAGATGTTTTATATATATAATATGTAAATTTATGAAAATATCTTTATATAAAACATATATAAGATAAATTATATATATTTTAATACATATATAATATTATAACAAATATATATGTACATATAGATATAAAAATTCAGCCATAAAACAGAATGAAATCTTTTCATATGTGACAACATGGCTGGACCTTGAGGGCGTTCTGCTAAATGAAATAAGTCAGAGAAAGACAAATGCCATATGATCTCACGTATATGTGGAATGAAAAATAAACTTTGTAAAAAGCTAACTATCGATACATAGTGAACAGATTACCAGAGGTGGGGGGTGGGAGGTGGGCAAAATGGGTAAAGGGAGCCAAAATTTACAAAACTCCAGTTATAAATAAGTAAGTTGTGGGGATACGGTATAAAGTATGGTGACTATAGTTAATAACCTTGTATTGCACATTTGAAAGTTTCTAAGAGAATAGATCTTAGAATTCTCATTACAAAAAAAACACCTGTAACTATGTATGGTCATGTATGTTAGTTAACTAAGCTAACTCTGGTGATTATTTCACAACATATACAAATATCGAATCATCAAGTTGTACACCTGAAATTAATATAATGTATGTGAATTATACCTCAGTTATAAAAATGAAACCAAAAGAACAACAGTGAGAAACCGGTACACACTTACCAGAATGGCCAAACTCCAGAGCACTGAAGACATCAGACGCAGGCGAGGATGTGGAGCAACGGGAGTTCTCACACATTGCTGCTGGGAGTGCACACTGCTACAACCACTTTGGAAAAGAGTTCCAGGTTTCTTACAAAACACACTCTTCTCTCATCCAGCACCCATGCTCCTTGGTATTTATTCAAATGAGTCGAAAATATATGTTCACATAAAAACCTGTACACAAATGTTTGTAGCAGCTTTATATATAATAACCAAAACTTAGAAGCAAATAAGATGTCCTTCAGTAGGTGAATAGATAAGTAAACTATAGTACAACAATGTAATATTATTCAAAGCTAAAAGGAAATGAGCTAACAAGTCACGAAGACATGAAGAGACCTTAAATACATACTACTCAGTGAAAAATGCCAATTTGAAAAGGCTATATTACTGTAGGATCCCAAGTTTATGGCATTCTGGAAAAGGCAAGACTATGGAGACAGTGGAAATATTTGTTGTTGCCAGGGGTTAGGATGGGGGAGGGCTGCATAGACAAAGGACAGAGGATTTTTAAGACAGTGAAAATACTTCATATAATAATGGATACATGTTATTATACATTTGTCCAAACCTAGAACATACAACACCAAGAGCGAGCCCTGAGGTAAACGAGGGACTTTGGTGATTTCGATGTGTCAGTGCAGGTTCATCACTGATGACAAACATGGCAAACGCACCGCTCTGGTGGGGGAGTTGATAATGGGGAAGACTGTGCGTGTGCAGAGGTGGGAATACATGGGAAATCATTTTACCTTCCTCTCAATTTTGGTTTTAGTCAAAAACTGCTCTAAAAAGTAAAGTCTTTAAAAAAACTTTTTAAAAACCAAAACACTGGTGATGCTGTTGGTAGCCAGTTTTTATGACCTGTGTTTAACTCAAGACACATGAAAGAACAAGTAATTTAGAATCAAATGATCTTTATGTTGTTCTGCCAGTTGTTAAATTGAATTAATTTCTGTGTCTCTAATTATGTATCATCAAGCTTATGACCTGTAAGCATTTGCTTGTTATCTGGCTATTTTTAAGATTTTATTTTTATTTATTTTTAGAGAGAGTGGAAGGGAGGGAGACAGAGAGGAAGAGAAACAGCAATGTATGGTTGCCTCTCACATGGCCCTCACGGGGACCTGGCCTGCAACCCAGGCATGTGCCCCGACTGGGAATCGAACCGGGACCCTCTGGTTCCCAGCCCGCACTCAATCCACTGAGCTACACCAGCCAGGGCTATCTGGCTATTTTTAATTCAAAAATGAATTGCATAACAAAACTAATTCTATTTTCCATTGAGATAATGTATTTTTAATTACTCAGAAGGGATTCAAATTAAGTAGTATTCAACAGAAGTAAATGCAGGAGATAATTAAATGTCTTTATGGCATATTTAATTCAAAGCAGTCATGTACACAGATTAACTTGTTGTCGGATTAGAGGTCTGTGGAGGAAGGGGTTGCCCAGCTCTTGTCTTTTGATCTTGTGTGTTTCCCCTGCCAACAGCTAAGTGGTTAGACTCTGGCCTTGCCGGTGTCTTTTCCCGTGGAACCATTGGAAATGGGACTAATCCCAGGAGGTTTTGTTCATGCTCATGTACAGTTTGGTCTCTGGAAGTGCCCAGATGTGAGCACTGTCACTCTGGCTTTGTAATGCCGTTTATCTAGCAACAGAAGCCCTGTTTGCAGTAGTTAACTATCTTTTTTACATTTGCCATGGTCCAGTGGTGCTGCAGAGCTTTGTGGCTTCAGTAGCTAGTTGATGACAATCAGCAGATTCTAAAGCCTTTTCAGAACTCTGAAAGAATAGATACTGATAGTGTACAATGCTGAAATGTGGAAAAGAATAATGGATATTCAAATGTTGTTGCCATCTAGCTTCCAAAAAGCGATTGCAGTTCATTTTCTTTGATTAGCTTTTCAAGTTTTGACTTCAATTCCCTATTGTTTAACTTCTGTAAAATGACAGTCAGAAACACATTGCCACATGAAATCTGTCAGAAATGTTTAGACAGTTGTAATCACAGAGTAGAACTGCCTGCTTTGTTCTATGCTGTTGACCCTGCTGTGCCCTACACTGATAGTTGCTGATTCAACTTTTAAGGGTATAAACGATTGCTTTTTAAATGTTTGAGGGAAATGTTGTTTAGCTTCTGTATGACATAAGAATGGTATTCAGCTGACAGAAACTTGAAAAAGAATGAGTTAAATGAAGTAGTATTATTTTTACTCGTATCAAGAAGTCCGGCGTTTTGCAGCTCAAGAAAATATGGTACTCCACAGATTACGATCGAGACACAAGGTCCTTTTGCTTTCTGCTCTTCCCTCCATTGGCTGTGTCCCTAGTCCTCATTCTTTGAGTTTGACTCCTGGGAATGCCCACATTTCATGCCGCAAGATAGGGCGGGGTAAAAAGGATGAATGCCTCAAGACTATTATTTTTCCACATGACAAATGTATTGGATTTAGCACTAAACGTTGAACTTGAGACTCTGAAATGAAATGGAGCCTTCACACTTTGATGAGATTAATGTCTAAGCCTACCTATTATCTAAAACCCTGTAAGTTTGTATTTGGTCGCACCATACGTTTGTCCCAAATGTGGGAAATGTATTTGTTCCTCTCAGCAGACTTCCCTTCGGGAAAGCAGGAACCCCACAATACCACTATTAGTTTAATTACAGTGGTTCTTATATGTTAGTGTCAGAATCACCTGAAGGAATTGTTGCTATATGGATTCCAATCCCATCTTCAGAGTTTCAGATTCAGTGGGGCTGGCATAGGGCCCAAGAATTTAACTTCCCAACAAATTTCCAGGGAATTCTGATGCTAGTGGTCTGGAGACCACACTTTGAGAATCACTGAGTTCGAAGACTTTTATCTACAGCAGGTCAAAATTCCTGCTAGTAAGGAATTCCCAGATAAAGCTCTGAAGCTTTAACTTCTGTGACTTAGCTGTTGAGTCGATTTAATTCGACAGTCACTTCTTGAGTGCTTGGTGTGCCTGGACCTGGCAGATACTGCTAGTCATGAGAAGAGAAACAAAGATGGGCTAGACAAAGACTTTAAACTTTTACAAACATATGTCAAGTACCTAAATAACTACTGAGAGGCAGAGAATCTGTGCTTTTTCTGTTCATACTGTTGGCAGTGTATATAGGAATTTTAACGGAATGCCCAAATTCCTTGATCATACTGTTCCAAATGCAGTGGTTAGTCTGCATTTTTATTTAAAACAGGGGATCATGTCCTGTGACCACTCTGAACCCTAGATAACCTTTATTTTGAGAGACCCCAATTCACAGCATGTGCTATTCCATGCAGACTGATCTTCACCACGTCCTATTATTACCCCCTGCCCAAAAAATGGATATGGAGAAAAGCCATCATAAGCAATAACAGAGACTCAAGATCTAAATCATCGTCTTTGGCTAAAGAAATAACTCATATGTCCTCCCACAGAAGGCAAATAACACCTGTACCAAAGATGAAAATAAACAAATTCAGTAATGATGGCCCATATGGTTAGTTATATAACATCTTTTTACTGAGGGAAACACTTTCTCAACTATTATTCTTTCTCTTACTTTCTACTTCTCTCCCTGGCCACTGAAGATTGCTGATTTACCTGAAAAGCAGTTAGAGAGTGGAGGTAGTAGTGGGGAAAGATACTAATATAATTTAAACTGTCTACCAACCCGAGGAAGGATTCATGTCTCCAATAAAACATACTGTTAAGCAAAGATAGTGGAATACAATAAATGTGTGAATCCATGTAAAGGGAGCTAAAAATAAAAGATCCTTATTGAATCTAGATTAATTGGCACATTCAATTAAAAACTAAAAATTAAAAAGTAAAAACTAAATGAAAGAATTGGCATAGAGAGAAACATTTACAGTAGCTTACTTATAGTTCTTAAAATACTATACTGATATACATTTCCCATGTACCATTGAGTAACCATTGCTAATACATGCATTTGAATGTTAGAAAATATACTTAGTAAAGAGTTTGAATGCACAAACATCTTTTATGGGGCCATAAAAATTTCCTATTTAGAATTTCTTAAGATTTAAAAACTCAATGTACTGGAATGTCACTATATAACAGCAATTTTCAAACAGTGTGCCATAAGAATTTTTGAAACATGCAATACCTCACTTTTTAGTCAGGGACACTGACCTCTTTTCTCTTTGATTGTCAAATAAAAAAATTACAAGAGCCAACACAGCAATAGCCATCTGGTGTGAATGAATCAAAATTATACTTATTTTTTGTTAGATTGGCAAAAAATATATATTTTGGTGTGCCACAGAATTTTAGTAATAAGGTTATGTGTGCCATGAGATTAAAAAGGTTGAGAATTGCGGCCACATAAGATATGCCTAAAATAATAAAAAAGAAATAACTGATCTGATAGACACTGAAGTGGAATGGAGAGAGTATGAGCCGTGGAATAACATAGACCTGACTTTGAATCTCGGCCCTGCCATTTAATAGCTAAGTGTTGATAAAATGGGAGAAGTAATACCTACTTCACAGGATTTGGGGGGACTAAATAAAATAAGGTACATAAAGTACTTAGAAGAATGTTTGATGCATGTTTATCACTCAATAAATACTTTTCTCTTCCATCTCCAAACTTTCCTTTTTTCCTCCTCCTCCTCTTTTTTTTCTCCTCCTGTCCTTTTCCTCTTCTTTCTTCTTTCTCTACTTTTTTTCCTCCTTCTTCCATTCCTTCCTCCTCCTCCTTTCCCCTAGTCTTAATTTCCTTCTCCTCCTCTTATATCTGCTATTCAAGTACTGCCCTGCTCAAAGAATCATCTCGTTGAATTTCTGTCATCATTTTCACCTCTGAGGTTGAATTTGATTTCTGAATGGTCAAATGTCATTATAGACAACGTTATACCTGGGGACAAGGCTGGTGAGCACTGTCCTAACGCAGTGATCTACAAACTACTGCTGCTTCCAATCCAGCTCTCTGCCTCTTTCATATGGCCCGTGAGTTAAAGATGGCTTTTACATTTTTAAATGGTTGGAAACTAAAAATCAGACTCTCAGGGAAGAGAGTAAGAGTGGACTGGATCAGGTAAGGCATTCTGGGGCAATTCTATGGCCACACTTGGTGGAACCCCTTCCTCTTTTACCCCCTAAAAAGAAGGAAAAAGAAAAAGATCAGAAGAATATTTCATGATATGTGAAAATTACATGAAATTCAAATGTCAGTGTCCATAAAAAAAGTTTTACTGGAACTCCACAATAAAAAACAGGCTGCTTTTACACAACGGTGCCAGAGATGAATTGTTGCAACAGAGAGTATATGGCTACAAAGACTAAAATATATTTATTATCTGACCCTTCACAAAAAAAGTTTGCTGACCTATTCTAAAGGAATGGAACACGTGTGAATTTTAATTTGGTGCCGAAGCCACTTCTGAAAGCGGAGCTTTGTGGTGGGAGCTGCTGCCGCAGGATGAGGATGAGCATTAAGTTTCTCAGGGGACTGGAGGAGAGCCTTCAAGGAGAGGGATGGTGAAGTTTCTGATGGAATCGCCTGCACGGAGACAAACATCTACCTCTCTGCTCTTATTCTGTCGGCTCCTGGCAGGTTTTAGTGAATCATGAACATATACAAAGGAGTTTTGTTTCTCCTTGATGCTTTGTAGACCATTTTATCTATGAAGCAATCAGGGCACTGGTCTGGGGAGACGGGTACAGCAGGGCTTCACTGAAACAATACCTAGGAACGGTTTGGACCTGTATTTCAGCAGATATCCAATGACAATGCAAGTCCCTCCCCTTCCATGGGAGAAATCCATTGTCTTCCCTGAGCAAGCTGGGAATTCCATCGTACCTCTTTAGGAGAAGGACCGACCAGATCAAATATCCACCTTGAAACCC
>PVJI01031743.1:0-12765 GCA_004026765.1 Micronycteris hirsuta
GGGAAATTCTCCATCATTATGTGTTCAAATAAGTTTTCAATTCCTTGGATTTCTTCTTCTTCTTCTGGCAGCCCTATGATCCATATGTTGGGCCGTTTACAGATGTCCTGGAGGTTTCTGAGCCCCTCCTCCGTTTTTTGAATTCTTGTTTCTTCATTCTTTTCTGGTTGGATGTTTTTTTCTTTCTGCTGGTCCACTCCATTGATTTGAGTCCCAGTTTCCTTCTTATCCCTATTGGTTCCCTGCAGATCCCTCCTCATTTGTTCAAGAAATTTCGATAATTTTTCATCTAATTCTGTGAGCATCCTGATTACTAGGGTTTTAAACTGTGCATCTGATAGGTTGGCTATCTCTTGGTCGGTTAGTTCTAGAGCTTTGATCTGTTCCTTTCTTTGGGCCATTTTTTTTTCCCTCGATGAGCCTGTTACTGTAAGGAGGGCAGAGCCTTGGAGTTCACCTGGGCAGGAAAACTCAGGGTCGCTGTGTTGTGACGTAGCCTGTGGGGGCAGGACCTGAGAGCACAATGGCGCTTGCTCCGCTCTCTGCACCCACACCGCCTCCTGCAAGCAATTCAAGCCCCTCTGTGCTGGCTCCGGGGGTCGCTCCGGGGTCGGTGGACGGGCTGCACAGCTCCAATCCCCCGCGGGTCTCCCCAAGGAACTCTCCTGTGAGGCTGGTAGTTCCTCCGGCTGCAGACTCCACCCCTACAGGTGCTCTCAATCTGCGCCGATGGGTTGCGCCCTGCTTTCTTTCCCAGTTTGTCTGCCCGAGAATGCGGACCTGCCCGGTCCACCAGTCTCAGCCCTGCTGGGTCCGGATGAGCTGGGCTCTGGTCGCGCTTTGGTCAGGCACTCCCTTCTGGGTGTGCTGCAGCCCCGCGGGAACCGCCCTTCCAACCGCGCGGTCCTGCCGTCTGCTCACCAGCTCGCTGCAGGGTCGCCCAGCGCTCTCCCTCCGCCCTGCTCCTCCTGGCTCCCCGGACTGGATGAATGTATCTTCTTTAATTCCTTGGTTGTCGGACTTCCTCTCAATTCAATTTTATGTCAGATCTGGCTGTTTTTGGTTGGGTAAATTTCTGGGTTTTTCCTTCTTTGGTTGTGCGAGGAGGCACGGCACATTCACCTATGCCGCCATCTTGCCGGAAGTCTCTGTGCTTTTGCCATCTTTTCTAGGACCAAACCTAATTCTCAGTATTGTCACTAATTCTCAGTGTTTGCCTTGGTTCCCTGGCTGTATGTTGTGACTGGCTGAGTGTCCCATCCCTCAACATTCTGCTAAGTGAGTCTTCCTTTGACTGTCTGCCTTTTGTTTGCTTGCCTAAAATTGCGTTCATTCTCAAGTCCTTGCTGTGGGCCTATAGACATGAATGTCTACTTTGGGCGGTGGGGTTCTCTGCCATTTTCAGTATGTCTATTCTACCCTCAATATTGTCCCTAATTAACATAGTGTAACAGGAAATATATTGGACTGGACATGAATTATCTTCAGTTTTAAAACTGTCTTTGCCACTAGTAAACTGCCTGTTTTAAAATGAATGTTTCTTAATCTTGGGTAGATATTACAATTATCTACAGAATTTCCTGAATATTAAAAATGTAGGGGGCATTTACTAAGAAATTTTAATTAACAGCTCTGGAATATGCCCAAGAATAAGAGTTTTTGTTGTTGTTGTTTTGTTTTTAACTGTATTTATAGGAGATCCTGATTCATGGCTAAGGTTTTAAATAACTTCCTCATTTACTTAAAATTTATTTCACAAACTTTGATTGAAACCATGACGCTAGTAGGCACTGCGTGTACAATACCTAACACCACATGATTCCTACCTCCATCCTTCCTGGACAGATAACAGGTTGGCACTCTGTTTATTTTTTAGAAAAAAATTTTGGTATATAGTAGATGTTTAAAGAATATTTCCTAAAGAAGTATAGTAGATCTGTCCGGCTGGTGTAGCTCAGTGGATTGAGTGTGGGCTGGGAACCAGAGGGTCCTGGTTCGATTCCCAGTCGGGGCACATGCCTGGGTTGCAGGCCAGGTCCCCAGTGAGGGCCATGTGAGAGGCAACCATACATTGTTCTTTCTCCCTCCCTTCTCCTCTCTCTGAAATAAATAAAATCTTAAAAAAAAAAAAAGAAGTATAGTAGGCCTCATTTTCCTTATCTATAAGTGATTTTAGATTAGCATATTGCAAGCACAAGTTCTAAGCATACTAAGAAATACTTGTGATATAAGTGTTTTCTTTATTTTTTTAATATTTATTTATTTTTAGAGGGGAGGGAGGGAGAAAAAGGGAGAGAAACACCAAAATGTGGCTGTCTCTCGTGCATCCCGTATTGGAGACCTGGCCCACAATCCAGGCGCATGCCCTGACTGGGAATCAAACCAGAGACCTCTTGCTTCACAGGCCGGCACCAAATCCATGGAGTCACACCAGTTAGGGCAGAAGCGTTTTGAAATTAAAAAGAATTAAATTAAAAAGAATAACAATAAAATAAAACTTTAGGAAATACAAATAATTTTTAGAGGTTCACAGTATATATTAAGACATTAAGAGCTCTGAGAAATTCTGAATTAAATAAATGTTCAGTTTTTCTAAAGGTCCTAAGTACAGAACTCATTTTTGTTTCCCCAGTGTTGTACAGGACCCTATTCTATAGATTATTGATTTAGGAAAATCTGATTTACACCCGTCTGAAAGTCTCCTGCAGGTTTAAATATCTGTTTCTAAGTCTGTAGGAAACGCCAGTGTATGGGGGAGGCCAACCATAAGAAGGCCTGGCTCTCCCATAACCTTGTCTGAAGGAATAACCTTGACCAATGAATGTGCAATGAGTAAGTTGATACTTTAAGTATCATGTGACCATAATTCTTTTTTGCTCACTGATTGGGCAAGAAGAGGCACAAGACTCAAGGGCTTCTCTGTCATAATTTAGTATTAACCGATTAGATTCATTCTCTAAGGAATTTGAACTAAGAAATATTGGCCAAATGAGGCATTTATAACAGGAACTTAGAGATTATTATATGAAGTGGTTGCAACCCAGTGCAGAACATGTCTCTTTCTCTGTATTTGTAGCATGCACTGTCCAAGTGACTAGAGCCTCCCACTCCTTAGTGTTTATATCCATCAGCTTCATTCCTTTACAGTAGATTTCAGACCCCCAAATATACCTGTTTGCCTCCCTTGAAGTGGCTCATGTCTGAGGTGCCTGGGATGCAACTGTAGCCTTTAGAAGTATAGGAAGAAGTGATCAAAACATCGGTGATTTGTCCGGCATTGTGGCCATTCCCCTGATCTCAGAAGACAGAGAAAGGTAGTTTCTAGGAAAAGGTAGTAAACCGAAATGGGCTTGACCTTGCCCGAATAATATGTTGGCCATTTTTGCTCTGCAGCTAATTGGTAAGGTCAGCAGCAGTTACTCACTTCATCCAAAAAATAAAATTCCCTGCAGATGGCGAGGTTCCTACCATTGGCATCTTCCCCCAGCCCCACACTCCCATGTTCTTTCCAGAGAAATGCTGAGCTCCTGCGTGGAACCGCGGAGGGTGGAGGGCTGGCTACTGCTGAGGACCAGAGAGATAATAGAGAGAGAGCGAGAACAAGAGAGAGAGAGAGAGAGAGAGAGAGATGACATGGAACCCACTGCCATTCATTCATGTAGAAAAGTGATTCTTTTTCAAAGGGTGCTGGTTCTTAGGTTTTAATTTAGTGTAACCTGCACAGAAACTGCCAACACGTCATTTCCCCCTCTGGCGCTGAAGCCCGCGGAGGCCATGGTGCAGTGAGAAGAGCTGAGTTCCACAGGCTGCAAGAACTGATTTCCTGTGAATGACTCCTTTAACCCGACCAAAGAGGTTTTAGGTAACAAGTGTTGCATTTTCTTTTCTTTCCTAAAATAGCTATATTTTCTCACTCCCCTTTAGGCAGTGAGTTATTTTTCTTTTTTTGCTGAAGGAACCGTGGTTATAATTTCAAATGAAATCATTCAGTCTCACTTTTGTTGACTCCTCACAGAATCCTTTTGAGGAATAAATGGTGGCATTGAAAGTATACTTCCGCTTCATCAATGACAGGTTACTCAATCCTAAAAAGGCCTTTTGAAATGCAGTTACGTCTTGGGGCAGCTAATTTCTGTATTTTGGTGTGTTCTGACTTTGAGAAAAAAAGGTATTATTCAAGGTACCCATTTCAGAAATGCCAGAAAACAAATACTTCCTATACCTTTATGTTCAAGCATTGTTGTTTGCAAACTAGTGAAGAAAAGCTGAGAAGCAGGTCTCTGAATGCAGGCAGAGAACACTGTACGTCTTCTGCACAGACTGATGAGGTTATTGCAACCATAGGAAGGATTTTGGCCAGAGGCAAACCCCCCCAAAAAGTAAATCTTTCTCATTCTGAATTATAAAGCTCTTCTGGTATTCTTTTCCTCACAGACTATCACCAACGTTTTTATATGAAAAACATCAGCAGAGATCTGTGCAACTCTGCTTTATGGGTTTATCATAATGTTTTGTCTGTTTTGGCCCATCCCCCAGTAGCTGGGGATGCAGTCAGCTTTCCTGAGTTGCATACACACAAGAGGAGTGGATTTTTAAACAAAATCGGATCAATGAATGAGGGATAAATGTTGGGCAGACATTTATAATGTCCATTATAAGCAGTATTGTATTTTTAACTATATAATAAAATTAGTAGGTTTGTGAAACATCTAAGGTGCAGGAATTCTAGGGTTTTTTTTTAATCTGTAGGTAATGGTGAGGTTGTTTTATGATATCTAAATCATCAAATACTGAGATTTTTGTGCACTCTTTAAGCTGCCATTACTTACCGAAGGTTATACACTATGGAAGTAAAAATGCAACTGAATTCAGTACTCAGTAAGTGGATGATGAAGAGAGAGTCAATATATTGGAATATAGGTTATTAGAAATTATCTAGAATAAAGTATATATAGAAATAATAATGAAAAATATAAACAGTGTAAGAAATCTGGGGCACAAGGACTTGGAGAAAAAAGTTTATGGTCCATCCAATGCGATCCTCCATCCCAGCCCTTGCCCCGCTAACAAAAAAAGAGAAAGAAAGAAAGAAAAAAGGGAAACAGAGTAGATAGGACAAATATCAAACAAATTATGAGATGGTAATTTTAAGCTCAATTTATCAGTATTTACTTCACATATAAATGGACCAATCCTGGAATAAAAAGATATCAATACCAAAAAAAGGTGGATGGCTTTCAAGATACGAGGGCAAAAGACTTGAACAGGAATTTCAAATATTCAGTAAATATACAAAAGGCTTCTCAATTTACTTCATCATAAGAGCAATACAAATACAATTGACTATAAGACACTATTGCCTATTTATCAGATTGCTAGAATTAAAAAGTTTGACCATATCAAGTGTTGGTCAAGTGGAGCAACGGGAAGTCACCTCAGTTACTGTGTTACTTTAGAGAGGGGGAGGTGGGCAGTGGCTGGAAGGAACTGGGCAGGGCCTGTGGGTTACTGGTGGTGTCCGACTTGCTGATCTGGGTGGTAGTAACATGGATGTAAATATAAATGTATTAATCTGCAACTTACGTTGTTTGTACTTTTCTGTGTATATAATATATTTCTATAAAATGTTCATTAGGAGTAATTAGTTCTTTTAATCAGTTTTAATAAGCTTAATATTCTCACCAGGAAATACAGGGAAACTGCAGTTTTGAGATTCCTTGCCACACACATTATCACAAAGTTAAGATTGAAGTTGCAATTTTGTATTTCTTTAAATGTCTCTGTAAAAGATAAATTATGATAAATCACTAAAAAAATGGGAATGAATGAGTATGAAAAGACATACCTAAAGAGTTTATGAGGTTACTTAATGTAGCATGTAGTATCAAATTTCATTTTATGCATTCAGTCGGTAAATGCCAGAAAGATTCAGCATCTAATACTTCAAAATATTCTGCAAACTTGAATTTCAAAATCAGTTCTGATTTTGTGACCTCTCAAAATTCTATCATCTCTTAATGTTAGAGAACATGTAATTCATGAATAACCTCTCTTACTACATTTGCAATATTTCTTTTCCATGGACAGAATGCTTTTCCTTTTTTCTCATTATTTAAATAGAAACTTAAGAGTCCTTTCACCAGAATGACCCTTCCCTGACTCTGAAGGATGTTGATCACCTTACCTTTGCATTTGTTCCAAAAATCTGTCATCAAACTTCAATGTATTTTACAAGGTTTACCTATTTTCCTAAAACTTGGATGTTTTTGAAGGCAGAGGTTGCAACAAACATGAATATATCTTTTCAATCCCAGTCACTAGAATACATAGCATATGCCCCCATATATTTATTAAGCAGTGAATAAATGAATAAATGAGTCAATGTGGTGTTAACCTCTGACCAATAGTGGAGATGGTGAAGTTTCTAAATTGTGAAAACAAATTTGGGAAACATCTCTTTTGAGGCCATATTTACAAATGACAATTGTGAGATAATAGTTTTACAGGCCATGCGATAAAATGTGAATGTAATGGAAACAGCTCCAAAAACAACTTTGCTAGAGTTGTTTTGTCTTTTTTTTTATATGTTTTGATTTAACATTTCAGTTTAGTTAACTGCTTCCACGGCAATTAATTTTGACATAGTTGTCCAGATTCATCCAATAAGGTCTTACTTTCTCTAGGGCAGGTTTTGGAATAGAAAGTCGCAGACTATCTTCATGTATCTTATTAGAAGTGTCAGGATTTTCAAACTATGTTTAGATTGGGTATATTTTCTAATCTTCTCTCAGCAATGTTTTCTTTTTCCTGATAATAATACTCATAATGTACTTAGTGTATCCCCAGATAAAAATTCCCCATCATTTTCTTACTTACTAAGTACTTGCTAGTGCCTTTTAATATACCATGAAAGTTACCTCTCCCTGTTACCAGTGTTTTGAGAGTATATCTCATATCTTAAGAATCTAAGTATTTTAGTATCTATTTCTGCTTAGAAAGTCCCAGTGGGGACCACATAATGTATATGTTCCCTCTATATATATTCTTCCTGTGTAGAAACAGACACCCCCCATATCTACATTTATCTATCATCTATCTATCTATCAATATCTAATTTCCCCCAAAAGGAAGAAAATCATCATAAAAACTAGTTTCCCAAATATGTCATTAGAATTGAGGAGGCCAATCTCGACTATGTACTCAGGAAAATCTGAGAGGTATGAATGATCGTCGTTCCAGAGAGTGTATTCCTCTAATGTAGCACTAATCTACCAATATACCTTCTAACTCTAATTGTTTGTTTGGATTTTATTCCTTCCTGTAAATGAGGCGGTGACGTTTAGCGATCGAAGGGCAGACATTTAATTGACAGTGCCATAAACAGACGTCTAAAGTAAGCTTTACAAAATGATACCACAATTCATCGGAAAATTCAACTACATTTAGAGTGAATATACATGGTTGCCTTTTGTAATATTTGATAAAATGTAGTACCCTCTGAGAATTCCTTTCAATCAGCATTAAGCAGAAGATTCTTTTAAATGAAGTGAAAATTAGCGATTAGGTTTCGTGACTTCCCTGCACCGCCTCAACGTTTCTCGAGTGGGCTCGCTGACGCCTCCGCACGATTAGGATAAATTCATGGCGGGTGATACAAACTGGCTGTGTTTTGTTAGGGAGGAACAGGGCAGATGTTTTTACAGGCAAAAAACACATTTTAGTTTAACACTTGCACCGTTTTGCAGCAGAAATGCCGCCATTTTTTTGTGATAATGCAACTCTAATCCAAGTAATATATTTGGTTATATTTTATTTCCAGTTGTTTGTAACTTTCTCTAAATAACATCAAAACGTGATGAGTTTACATTAATATGATTCAAACCATGACTATAAAGGATGCTGGCATGAAACCTCAGCCCAAATAAAAAAAAAAAATGTTCCAATAGGTGGCACAATATCCCCTGACACACAATTACACTGCACAAAGCGTTTGGAGATACACTGATAGCAGGTATGAGCTATGGGAATAACTTTATTGGGGAAAAGAAAACACATTTGCTAATTTATATGCTTTTTTAGCTTGATCTCAATTTCTTAGCATTATTTCTCTTAATCTTAGTATTTCACTAGAATTTCAAAGATATATATGCGTGTATATATTAAATAATATATAACATTTATTATTTTAATATATTACATTCACTTTTTTTTTCAAATCCTCTGATTATTTAAACAGTGTTTTACTTTAGAGACCAAGAGATTTAAAAAGAAGCATGGCTAAATATATCTTATTTACAACCATTTAATCACATACATCATTTAAATTTTATTCTTCTGGACTATTTTTTTTCCCTGTGTGTCATTTTATTTCAATTTTCAGATTTTTAATTCAGAAAATCCTCTAATATTAGAGCCAGATGGCACCTTACTCTTTGGCTTCATTAGAACACTCTTTACCTTGAACAAAGAGCATTTTAAGTGATTAAATGATGTATGTGATTGTCTCATTGTACTTCAGATTTTCACGCCCATCCAATCTGTAACCACGGCTCATCTGTGAATTTGGCCAGCCTTGTTCGACAGAGTTCGTATGAAAGCTGTTGATGCTATTTGTGCTAGTGGCAGGAGCGGCAATAAAACCATGTGGACTAACGGTAATCTTTTCCACACTAACATGGTTTCCAGACGCCCAGAATTATTAATCATTTTTTTCAGGTGAACACAACCACAATTGGTTACATTGTAAGTTATGGTAGACAGGTTTAGATAGTGGTTTTGCTTCCAGACAATAAACACATAAGCAGCAAAGCTGGCTGCTTGCTACCTTTGCAATCAGGTATATATCTGCTCTCCAGAGAAAATAAAATACACAAAAACTTCCAGTTTAATCAGCTTAAATATTTTAGGTGTAGACACTGCCAAAACTATTAGGTACAGCAAATGACTCTACAAAGTTGCATTGTTAACTCCTCAATTGTAATTGTTTAAACACTTCAAAAAGAATGTAATTTAATTAATCTAATGTAAATAAGTGTCTCCCTCCTCTCTGAAGTCTTCTGCCACTATTTATGGCAAGAGTATGTGTCTATACTTCTGCTAGGATCCGTAGAATTTCCAGTGAATAAATGGGGCTGAAATGATCATTGTAAAGGGAATACCATTTTTTTTGTAATCCAGAAAATTTACCATTGTTCCTCAAATAGACATTATTTGGTATTCATCTAATCAAGATTCTCCATTTGGCTGTATTATGTTAAAATAACAAATCACCTCATGCATAAAGCTAGCATGATAGCATTTATGTTTAGTTATAATTTGTTAAAAAGACTCCTTATTGTTTTCCTGATGTTTTATTATGTGCATGTGGGATACTGTTGGTTTGAACAACAATGAAAAGCCAATATCACACTCCAGGATCTTGCTGCCTGTAGGATGGTTAACAATAGATAAAATGCATTTATTCCTGGCAGTCTTTGAAAAGTACCTTGGAGTGTTACTGTAGCATTATGTGCTGTAAGCTTCAATGAAACTAGAGACTAAAGTGTGATTTTCACCAGCTTGTTGAATTCAAAATGTATTGTGTGCTATTAAAATAGCAAATCTTTAATGTTGGTATTTGTGAGATCCCTGAAAAAAGAGAATATGGAGAAAAGTCAGTACAGTTACATGGGAGAGGTGTAGCTTGCTGACATGCTTACTAGGTAACATATAGCATCATAAAAATTATTAATTTGAAAACTGAATTTTAGCAAGAACTATAATGCTGCCATGTAGCACAATTTTCTGGACAGTTCCCTGCATGGGCATACCTTGCAATTTAGCAGTGTCTGCTTTCTGATGATTATCCAGTAGAACATCCTGGTCAGCCTCTTCTCCTACAAACAATACAGTTCTCCTGCTCACCACAAGAATTGCCTTTTTTTTTTTTTTTTTTTTTTGTACAGTGGCCCATTTGATCTCTGAGTACAAAGCAATTCTCTGGCATAGAAATGGCCTTCTTAGCTTTTCCTTGTAACAAAGGGATGGAGAGGAGGGCACAGATTGGTAAAATAGAAGGAAAAAAAGATTATTTCTGTGTATTTGCCAAGAAGAAACCCCCAAAAGATTATGTTGGCACTAAGTACAGTCTTGAGAGTACTTACAGCTTGGTAAACAGAGGGTGAATTTTAGTGGTGAAAGGAGTTATTTTTAGAGTGTAGGCAGTTGATACAAATTATGTTTTACTTGCTTTTGTGTGATGAATAGTTTATTTCAAAGCTTAGCTAAGGTAGTCTGGGCACTAATGTTTATTGAGTGTCTATAATATACCAAACATTATATTTGACATGAAAATAAATTTTCAGTAATGCTCATAACATCTATGCAAGGAAGGCATTTTCATCCAATTTACCAATGAGAATAGTTACTTCTACCAACTTACAGTGCTCTCTGGAATAGCTCTGAAGAATATATACTTACCCTATTCATGGCGGCAGTGCCTGAATGGGCAGGTCCCTAGTAATAAAGCCTCAGAGTGGGAATGAGCAAGAGTCCAATGACAGCTGGATGACAGTGTGCAGAAAAAATGTTGATGTTATAGTTTCTGAACTGGAGGGAATTTGCATTTAATAGTGAGATAAAATATGAAAATGATAGAAGAAATCACATAATAGGAATGTCCAGTAATTGCTTCTAATGCTCTATAATTTATATAGCTCTTCCACAAAATTATCACATTTGAGCCACAAAGAAATTATGTGAAAATGATGAGTATTTTTTTTTTTGCCTTATCTTATGAGTGATTACATAAAGGATTGGACAATTTTGAGGACTTACATTCTAACAGATAAGAAGCATTGAAAATGGAACTCAAACTCAGCTCTCCTCAATCCAAAGTTTTGTGATTTTTAAGATTATATCATATATACCATATTGGATAGAGGCAAAATTACATTAGTCATGATAGTTAGCATTTTGGAGTGCTTCCCTTGTGTAGTAT
Source organism: Micronycteris hirsuta (assembly GCA_004026765.1). NCBI lineage: Eukaryota > Metazoa > Chordata > Mammalia > Chiroptera > Phyllostomidae > Micronycteris > Micronycteris hirsuta. The sequence goes on from PVJI01031743.1 coordinate 10,979, forward strand.
TCATACATTAAATCAGTTAATTCTCACCACATCTAGGAGGTAGTTCTTCAGTTATCCAAATATTAAAGATGATAAACCTGAGTAATAAAAAACAGTATGGAATTTCCTCAAAAAACTAAAAATGGAACTGCTTTTTGACCCAGCAATTCTACTGCTGGGAATATACCCTAAAAATCCTGAATCACCAATTCAAAAGAACCTATGTACCCCTATGTTCATAGCAGCACAATTTATGATAGCTAAGTTCTGGAAACAGCCTAAGTGCTCATCAGTAAACGAGTAGATCAAAAATCTGTGGTACATTTACACAATGGAACACTACGCAGCAGAAAGAAGGAGCTCCTACCCTTCGTAACAGCGTGGATGGAACTGGAAAGCATTATGCTAAGTGAAATAAGCCAGGTGGTGAAAGACAAATACCATATGATCTCACCTATAAGTGAAACCCAATCAACAAAATGACAAATTAGCAATATAGAACCAGAGGCATGGAAACAAGGAACAGATTGACATGACCAGAGAGGAGCAGGGAGGGGGATATGAGAGGAAAGAAGGGGAAGGGCTTAGTTAAAGAACAAGTATAAATAACCCATGGACATGGGCAGCAGGGTGGGAACTGACTGTAGGGGGTGGGTCATGGGCCGGGCAGGAGAGAGCAACAGGGGGAAATTGGGACAAGTGTAATAGAACAACAATAACAAAACCTGAAAAAATAAAATAGAAATATTTTAAAAAGAAAATAATAGATGCTGAAATGAATAAAACATCTCATCTTAAAATGTAAAAAAACCAAAAAACAAAAACAAAACAAAAAAAAAAAACCCAAAACATTAAATAACCTATTCAGTAAGTAGCAAAGACATGATTCAGATTCAGGTAGTATGGTACCTGAGCCCATGCCTTAAACTCCATGTCACATAGCCTCTACGTCACACCGGTGCGGAAGACTGACTACAAACCCCGCTTCCCAGAGTTGAGTGAGCTAATACATCTAGTGAGCTTACAGCAGTGGCTGGCACTCAATAAATATCAGCTGTCTTTGGCATAGCCACTGTATTCAAGCACTAGTGATGTACTGATCCAAAATGAAAAGTGTGGCTAGTTTGGGAAATTTCACTGGGAAAGAGAGCTTTCAGTAATATCAATTTATTATTTCTCGTGACTCTGTGGATTGACTGGAAAATTCTTAGTTTCATTTGATGATAGCTGGGGTTGCAGTCTTAGGGGCCATTTGGTTTAACATAGCATCGTTTTCCCCATATTTTCTTTGTGCAAGTGAGTCAGAGAGGCAGCCCCGGTTCAATATGGAGGCCATCTTTAGGCATCAGTTACCATGGGCACATTCAACAACCCAGTCATGAAATCCCATCTGCTTTCTTTTAAAATCAGGTGTACAAAGTTATAGTATATCCTTGTTAAATGTACGGTTCTGAGTTTTTGTTTTAAAGGAGATAAATGAGTTTTAGGAGCTAGTTAGTGGTCTCAACCACATCAAAATCCTGTCCCAAAACACTACTTATTTATAATTATAGATTACATATTTTGCCTTTTCTCTTCTATTAAAATTGTTAATTCCTTGTGGGAAGGATTCTCTTCTAATCCTAATCGCAATCTGCCAGGACATGTCTATCACTCTGTATTTCAGCTCACCATTCTCCTGGGAGTCCAAAAGGCAGGGACTGGACACTTCTGAGTTTTGACAAATGTATACAATCATGTAACCATCACCATAATCAAGAAAAGGCATATGTCCATCGCCCTCAGTTTCCTTGTTTCTCTTTATAGTT
>PVJI01031744.1:0-12866 GCA_004026765.1 Micronycteris hirsuta
TTACTGTGCCTAATTTATAAATTAAACTTTGTCATAGGTATATATAGGAAAAAACATAGCATATATAGTGTTCAGTACTATTTACAGTTTCAGGTATCCACTGGGGGGCTTAGGATATACCCCTGTAGATGGGGGGGGGCTACTGTATTTCTGATATCACTAAATAGTTACCTTTCATTGTCATCAATGATGGAGACATTTATGAAACTTAAGCTCTGCCCATGCTGAAACGTGACTGAATCACCATGCAGGATATAATCGACGCCGCCAGGCACCGCAGAGGAGGTCTGAGAGGTGACGTCAGCTGTCACACGGCCGTGGGTTCCATGCAGCCTCACCACTGGGATCAGGATCACCCCGACATCCTCCTCCACTGTAACAGGCATTTCTGATTAACTGGGGTGCCAGACATAGCTACCCACTATTATAAGACTCGGTCAAATTAAGCATGGCAATTAAATATAACGGTGCAGTGCAAGTACTCAATTTGTCCATAGTTCATTTATCACGTTAAAAAATGACTGCGGAAAATTTCATGACTTGTTTTTTAGGAGGAATAAAATTAGTCACAAATTGAAAGTTCCAGAGAACAGTATAATTAAGAATTTAAATAGCCTATGTAATCATCGGCATAGGCAATCTTCCCTCATGGGCCACATACAAATAAGTGACGCTTTATTAGAAAGTGGATAGTCACTGATTTCTAATCACAAAGACAATTAGGTGTTGTAGAAGTTAAAAATATAGTTATAGAAAATGTTTAAAATATGAATATTTTAATAATCCTAAGGTTAAACATAATTTTTCTAAATTGCCTTTTTCCTAACCATTCAGCTTTGGCACATATAAGTAAGGAAGGTTCAAGATTGCCCAAAGGTAACTCAAAATTTATTTTTAAATAAATATATAAATATATTAGGGTATAAACAAATTCATGTGAAGGTATGCATGTACAAGAGTGTATTGTTGTGCATATACATATAAAGGTAAATATGTACAGGTGTGTATATACACAGCCACACCCAAATACAGAAAATGTACATATGAGAATTCAAACTGATAATGTTGAGCTCAGGTACCTTGTAATTCAGAAAGTGGTAAATTTATAAATAAGGTTACCGAACCTACCTTCAAAGGCAGTGTACCTTGGGTCAAATTCAATGATGCCCTCTGCATTATCATTTTTCATTATTATGATTCGGACAGTGGAGATGTCTCCTATTTCAGGAGGCTGATCTACTTGAAGTCCATTTTCTTGGATGGTAAAATCATAGCCTCTTGCAAAGTCATAAAAAATAAAATAAAATGAGTACATAATTTCCTAGCATGAATTGAATGGTCCTCTTAGCTCCTATAACTTAGTCCTATTATGCATTTTAATACTTTTTAAAATTCCCAACACTAAAATACTCCTCCCTCTGCCCCCGCAATGCTGTTTGAAACAGATTTCTGTGCTGCTCCCAATTATGACTGCCTGCATGCAATCCAAACTAATATAAAGTTATTAAATTTGGGCAATGGGGAGATAACACAACTATGAGGGAACTGGGAAGAAGTTGTTGTAAAATGAAACTCTTGGGCTAGGACTGCACCGCTGAACACACACTACAGTGATGGACCAAAACGGTGACGTGCGTTAAACGACGGTGCACTCGAAGAGGGAGACCCGCGGGGCTGACATGTACAGTGCTCAGCTGAGAGGGTTACTCTGGAGAAATAGTGAGTGCTATGCCACAGGAGAAATTTCAAGCTAAACCTTCAAGATTCAAGAAAATATTTTAATATCTGCGGAAAACAATTACAATCAATGCCTCTGTTCTTCAATAGAGATGGTAGTTTTCTTGTCTAATGACATATTGATGCAAAGTTAGTTGTTGTTTTTTTTCAGGTTGATATTATTCCCATTAATGAAAAGTTCTGACCTCCAGAGTTTTATATCACTTGAATCCCTGAAGCTAAAAAAAATGGCACTAAGCCATTTTAGTTCTTCCTTCAACTTCCAAATTCTTTATACCTGGTATTTTTACCCCATCTAGTTTCAAAAGGTTGCAAGTTGTTTAATGAGATTATATGTGAGGCAAAATTAAAAAAAACGGAATTAAAATATTAAATGATAAGAGCAACTGTTATCAGTAGTCTGAAATGGATTGTAGATAAGCAGTAAATTTCTAGCAAGTAGGCAAAATGGGTTTATAATATTTTTCAGTTCAAAGGAATACTAGAAATTTATCTGTAAGGTAAAATTTGTTTCCCCAGAATTAAACTTATGTAAAAATTGCTTTTTTTAAGGGTAGTGCAGAGAGGGCAAATGCTTCAAGTCCTTCTTAGTCAACAACACTGATATGATCTCACACTTGAGTTAATTTTACCAAATTTTACCTATTTAAATAGTGAGTAACCAGGTCAAATTGTAACATACTTAATATGAGTACAAATTCATTCCCATCAGCAGATGCAGAATCGTCTCTGGGAAATTTAAGATCTGAAGTACGTGCAATCCCATAATCTGTTTTCCCAGGTGGAATGATAACGCACTCCACCTAAGTCACTTAGTGAAATATTTTAGTTTAAAAAAACTTTCAGAGCACAGAATTTATATAAAATGCAAAAACACTTTCACGCACAAGGAAACTTCTTTAGAAGTTATATAAATGCAATAATTACTCTAGTGGAAGGCTTGGTGAAAGCTGCCAGTGCGGAGGTGCTCCGTGGGCTGCCCTGCCTGTGCACACTTCCGCATGCTAAAGGTGCTCCCTGCCTTTGTTAACTGAGGCCCTCCCACCAAATCAGAGAATGAGAGGGCCTCCATGTGGTTCACTCTGGATCTTCAGTGGGAACATGGTACACATTAATGATCCTCCTTGACTCAAATTTTTTTAACCACCTATAAAACTGCTACTGGGCAAGCTTCTACCTCATTCACCCATGGAGAACACATTACAGCCTTCACTGATTGCAAAAAGAAATCTCTCACTCCAGCCCATTCACAGGCATAGAGCCAGAAATAGGGGGAAACAAGTCCCCCCACCCCAGGGCAGCTGATCTTTGACCTAGAGAACATTTATTCTATGTCCTCACCAAATTACTCTTGCCCAGCCATGTTCAACTTTCTGGCTACCCAGAGTCACTGCACACAAGAGAAACACATACTTTCAACTTTCAGGGGAAAAACAATATATTTTAGGACAATGCATAGTGTGGCAGCCTTTGTCATAATCTCCTATCACATACTGTTTTAATGTCACATAAATCTATGAAAAAGAAGGAACTATTTCACAATTCTGTATTAATCCCTACAAAACCTAGCACTTACTTTCTCTTTCTCTCTTTCTGTTTTGTTTTCTTTTCCTACTTTCCGTTTTTACTTTACCTTCCAAGGAGTTCCACTTTTGTAAGTACTAGAGAAAATTCCTCAGGGCCTTCAGGAAGGTCATCATCAAGGATTTCAATTTGCACACTTTTCGCCATCTCGTGAGCTTCAAAGAGGAGCGCGCCTGGTGCAGGGATAAAATCCACGCCCGCCTCAGCGCTCCCACTCACTGTCTCATACCAGAGTCTCACGGGGCGCAAGGAACCACCCGAACGGATGACTGTGATGTTCACCTATGGGGAGGAGAGGTTTGTTCTTTGACTTGGATGGTTAATCTACAAGATAACACTTAATTTTTATTGCCTCTAGTTCTATTTACCAGAACTCTGTTGAAATTATAAATTTCTGAAAGTATATAAATGATATATTAAAATAACAAGAGCAAATCAGTTTGTGAAAACTTTGGAATAAGAAAGAACAAGGAAATACATTTTAAAGATCGTTACAATATAAAAATCAAAAATGGCATTTCAAATTTCAAGCATCCACCACACTCTACCCATTGTACTTCTTCCGATACTCGAAGTTGCTCATGTGAAAAGGCAAACCGGCCATAGGGAAGGTCACTGGCCACCACTGTGACATTGGCAGTGCTACTGGCTTCACTCAGCACTCCCCCCTCACTGATCCCAGTGAGCTGAAACTCATAGAAACGCTTCTCTTCAGGAACGTCATCGTTCAGAGCCTATAGAAGGGCAAAAAGGGCCATCAGCCACAGAATGAATCCTCAACACTTTAAGAGAAAAGTATCCATCCAAAAGTATCCTTTGGAGTTAACCATCTCCAAGCACCCCACCCACCACTTTACCAGCCCACTCCCACACACAGAGCAAAGGTCATACAGGGGTGTCCAACCTCTTGGAGTCTCTGGGCCACACTGGCAGAAGAAGAGTTGTCTTGGGAAACACATTAAATACATTGCAACACATAATCACAAAAAATCTTATCATGTTTTAAGTAAATTTACAATTTTGTGTTGGGCTGCATTGATAGCCATCCTGGGCCTCATGCGGCCCGCTGGCCGTGGGTTGAACACCCCTGTCAGAAACCAGTACCATTAATACCTGGATCACTACAATCGCTGCAGACTGTCCTTCTCTCATTGTCAGTTTTCCTGATGTTTCAGCAAACTCCCCTACAGATGGGGGGACTATCCTCCAGTACACAGTGACCTCCCCCCAAATCGCCGGGCCACGAACGAGGCTACAACAACACATATGCATATTCAATACATTTGTACTGAAGGAACTTACCATAGATTTTTGCTATGTCTTTCAACAATAAACAATTTTTATGTATTTCAGAAACATTACACATTTAAATAATCTTATCTACTGACTATAAACCAAAGGAAAGTCTTAAAATTCCAAGATAGTAACACTCAGGGTACTGAACTCGTGCAAATCTGCTTGACAAGAACACCAGCAAAAGCTGAATGCTAAAAGTAGAAGGTTTAAAGAATAGAAAACAGTTGTTTACAGATTTTCACTTTATACACAAGGTACAAAATGTTAATAGTTTCACCAAGTTCCCTAACAGGAAACACTTGCACATGCAATGCTAATGGAAAAAGTACCAAAAAGGGAATGTTTTAATTGAAATTCAGCTACGTCACTGTTAGCTGCTATCCCACTGTTTATGAAAAGAACTGCAGTAAACAAAGTTGCCTATGACCATCACATAGTTATACAATGGCCCTAGCTTTAGAACACTTAGAATCATACAATACTTGATTCAGATGATTTGCTAAGGAATGACTTGTAGCTAAGACACACAAGCTTACAGAGATGAAGTATCGTACATGGCCAGTGACAGACAGGGCCAAAAGCATAGATCTGATGTCAACACGATGTGCTTTCCACAGCTGGGGTTGTACAAATTACCCAAGAAACAGCCAGGAAGCTCTTCAAAATCTGACTTCAACACAGGGCCCATGGGCCGAATCCGGCCCCCCACCTTGTTTTATACAGTCTGGCACCTTGTTTCTACCCAGCGGCAGCACCAAGTTCTTGCTTAACTGTTAAGGAGTGGTTACGTTATACAGTCCTAAAATTACATTCAGACCTTTGAAGGCAACCGCGAGGCTGATGTGGCCCCCGGGGAAAATGAGTTTGATGCCCCTGCTCTAACCGTTAGAATATGTCTTCAATTTGTACCAAAAAATGTGTTCTACTCTCCACAGGATGTTAGCAACATATAAAATGACAATGCTTGAAGAATATGTATGTATTGAGAACAATGTATTTAAGGCACAAAAATGCTAATTACTTACACTAAACTTTAAAACCCCAACCTAGGCAAAGAAAAACGATGACACCCTCACCTGATGATAGCGGTCCCATTATATTTTGCTGAGGGCTCCCCAATGAGGACGTGCCTAGAAGATCGTGCTATCCCAACTTCTGAAGCTCCCTTATCTCCCCGAATGATTATTGATGCGCTACCTAAGTTGAAGATGATATATATACAGCTTACATAGCAAACACATGTATTCACTTAGTACATACCTGCAATGTTCTAAGTGCTTTACATATACTAATCCTATGAGTTAACCCTCATGGTAATCATATAAATTCGGTACTAATATGCTCATTTTATCAATGAAGACATTAGAGTACACTGACGCATTGAAGAGACTTAGCAAATAACTTGTCCAAGATCACATTTAATGAAAGTGGGCAATAATTTCACTATCACTCCTATGATAAGCAAATAGTCCTCTACCATTTTGCATTAATTCACTTCTACAATAGTCATTTTGCGGATCATTTCTAGTGGCTTTCTGGCTGAGTCTCCTGGATATGGGGCAAAGGCAAGATTTCTTTAAGTTACTTATAATTTTCTGACTATTAATTGCTTATAAGCATTTATAAAAAATGTGTCAAATAGTCCTACTAAAATACAAATAAAAACCCTAGTAAGTAATTTGACATATATAGTATAATGAGCAGTAACTTGAAAAAAATTGTTTGTGGAAGCACATAGGGTTTCATGAAACCACGGACTGGATTACTGAGCTCTCACTTTCTTTGGCAACAGATTAATAAAACCAAGAGGGGCTTGTCATGTACAAACATGTCACAGTTAGAAATATACCATGAACTTGTTTATACTAATAAATGATTTACCCTGATCCACTGGTAATTTAGCTACCCTACATAGGGTGGTACTCAACAATTTTGAGAACCTCCTTGACCATGGGATTCTGCTTTTTTGGTCACAGACCCATACAGAGGATGGGGTTCTTAATGGCAAGAAAGGACATGTAACCAAGCTTTTACATCAAAGTTGCTGGGCCATTTTTTTATGGTTATTACTCTTTGTACCACAACAAAACCATTCGGAACTGTTAATCCTTTCTCTCTATTATCTAGGAGACAAACTTTAACATAGACCATAAATACATAAGAAATATGGTGCCTGTTTCTGAAATGTCACAATATCTATGTAATTACTGTCTGATGAAAATAGGTATGGATAGACTGGAATAAACATAATAATACATTCTTTTAAAATATTATTTTATCACAAAAGTAATATATGATCAGTGTAAGTATGTGCAGAAAATAAAGGTAATCAAAAACTACTAATGATTCGAGGAAATCATTCCAAACATACTTATGACATGCACATGAGAAAAATGGGATTACACAGAACATGTTGTTATGAAGCCTGCTTTATTAACATACCAATCATCCATGTAATTAAGTACTCTTGATTTTTAATGTAATTATGGCCTTTTATGCCATATTCTTTTGAATAGTTGCATAGTATTCAGTTATATTTAACCCATCTCCTACCTGGTTAAGTGGATCATTTAGGAAGCTTCCATATTTTATTTCACAAATATTGCTAAAAGAAACACTTACTTTTTAAAAAAATCACATAGTTGACTTGTATGAAATCTTTGACATATAACCTTACTAACACTGGGTGCTATACTTTTACTTTTAAAAATTCTTTAGCTATAATACATGGGTGGAAAATGACATCTTTATGTTTTAACAAACATTTTAGTCATTATAAAACCTAATGTTACCTATTTTAGTACTATTCATTATTTGGTTACATTTTTCTGAGAACCTACTTTTCAATTTCCAAAAAGTGTGAACCTCTCTTACCTTTCACTGGAGATATTTCTGCCTCATCAACTGATACCAGTTGAATGGTGAAATGCCTGTCCTTCTCCAACACAGTATCCTGAAGTGTGCGCAATGTAATGGTCTTCTGAGACTCAGTCTACATCGAATGACAGAAATAATTTCTCCAGATTGACTAAAGTCACATTTGGAATGTTCTCATTAGTGGGATAAGCTTTCTAATCATAAGCATTTTTTAAAGTATGTCCTTTTTTCCCCCTACAATTAGGGGCTGCTTCTAAAGAGAATTATTACATAAAAATTAGTTCTGACTATAAATGTTATTCAGGTTTGTAATAGCAAAAAGGAGAAAAAATGTAACACAACTTCCAAATTTACTAAAAATTTTCAATCACTGAAAGTCCAATCTATTAAAGAGAGCTAAATGGTCACAACACGATGTAAAAAGACAAAGATCATAGGTTTACCACTTATAAAGGTTATCTTTCTACTACCCACTTTGACTCTGCCCCCTACCCACTCCCATATCCTTCGCAATCCTTCTGCAGGCATTGATCTCAAGAGTGCTCACTATTACTCCTTTCCTCTCTCACCTTACAGCGAACTCAGTAAATTTTTTGAATGTCTGTTAAGTTTTCAGTGTAGGCTGGAAGAGAAGGAACAAAGGAAAGCATATATAAAAAGGATAACTAGATTAATACTTGGAGACAACCATGACAGGTATCATTTTTATCTTTATCTTTTCTACCTTTTCCTCTGTATGCTGATAAAACAACTCCATTGTCCTATGCATCACTGATTAATTTTCTACAGTTTGAATTCTGCTGTTTATTCCTTCTCAAATACATCTTAATTCCATACTTGCATTTTAGAGATTTTTAATATTTTTCATTCAAGTTGTTCTCCATAGTTCCTTGTATCTATTTTATGATATCTGTAATTTTAAAAAATCTTTGTAAGAGTTTCCAGGAAAATGTATACTTCCTGCATCAGAGCTTATTAAATGTATGCATGGAAAATCTATAATTTATGGGATGCAATGAATCACCCCCATCCATTTTATTTACTGTGTACTCTGAATTGGGTGTTCTGTATGCCTTAGCTACAAAATTAGTCCTTAGAACAGCAGCACGTGCATGTCAGAGCTGGATGTACAACAGCAGTGAAGCTGCTATGCAGTTGTGTGTGAAGTGCACCAGCCTGATGACTGAAGAACTAGATGGAGAGAGTAAAACACAGAGTGATCTACAAACCTATCTCTCCGGAGGTAGTACTCTACAAACGGATGATCTCAGTCCATTGGGAAAAGATCAGACTATGAGCCATTTTAATATGGATATCCTGCTCAAAACCAGAAAACATTTCTACTCATCTGGAAAGCAGATCAAGCAATTAGAATCTGATCACTGGAAATTACTGCTCATTATTACTGAGGAGAATCTTTACAGAAATCTGAAAGTAATCTCTACATTTTGTTATTCCAGATGAGGAGTTTTCAGATCATGGCTCGGACATGCAACCCAGATGTTTCTTGAGTCATCATCTTTCAGAATCTGAGAACAGAATGGATGAAATATCTGCAACATCTGGCTTGAGATCATTAATGCCATTAGAGTACCAACATCTCAAGTATGGTGGCAGAATGTTAAGTGACAAATGAACTGCCAGAGGGTTTGCTGATTAACTCCTTAATGGCCTATCAGAAAACTGAAAGAGTATTTGTTTCAGTGATGTTTGGTGTTGAAAGCTCTGAAGAAAGGTCAATACATTTCCAAAAAAGTAGACATAACCCATGCAGTAGTGGGACTTCCTGATCTTTAAATACTTGGTTGAATTCCTTCAGAAAACCACCTCGGGAGCTTCTATTCCAGTATTCAACTTTTATTCCTATTTCATTTGTGAAAATTCACCTGTTTTTATACTTTCTGTATCTACTATAGATCTGCCAGAATCGAACTGCATGTAGGTTTTTACATTTATTTGCTTAGATTTGCACAAAGAACTGTCCTACAATTTTCAGTATTTTCTCTCTTTGAATGATTATTTCTTTATTTTGTCAATTTTTATTTTGTAAAGTTCTTTAAATGCATTCATCCATTCTATTTTTCTGGTTTTCAATTAATTTCATTCTTATTTCACCTTTATTAATTTAGGAAAGATATATGCAAACATGATTCTGAAAGCAAGGTGGAAGGTACACCCAGGATTCCCTTCCAGAAAGCTTTGTATGCTGTGCTACAGAGCCCGCTTTCTGTGGGTGAGAGAAAGCCACTGGGTAGGGGCAGTACAACATGACATTTCTTACAGAGTGACAACCCTATCGGTGGCACAAATAATGCACAAATAATGCACAAAAAGGGGAAAAGATTTGAAATCGAGTTACAAGTTAAAAGACTGCCCAATGGAAGATTATGGGGGCAAACATTGTCACAGACATGATAGAGAAGGAGGAACAGTGAGAAAAGATATTTGAAAGAGAAAATTGACAAAACTCAATGATCAAATATATACAAGAGTTACATAATGGATAGACATGGGGCTGATATGGCTTGGTTCACTGATTTTGCCTCAATCAGGAAAGAAAGTGTTGAGAAACAGTAGTTTTGATGGTGAGATGGAGGCAGTGTCTAAACCAAATTTGATTTCAGACATCTGGGGTTGTGTGTGCGCGTGTGTGTGCATCTTTGTGATTTCCCCCATAGTGCATGTAATTTCAAAGAAAGTCCAAACATAGCAAATACTATTATAAGAATTTCTAAGACTACAGAAAAGAAAATCAATCAAAGACAAATTAGAGAGAAACTGCAGGAGTACTGATGCTGACTATACCTCATCAAAATGAAGTGTCCCATTCAACGGACTGAGATTATCCTTAGCCGTCGTATCTACGGTCCACTGAAGTTGGACGGCTCCTTTTCCTCCTGGGGACCGTACAACTGTCAATGTCACATACGAATTAGGGTCATCAGACAAAAGGGATTCATCAACCATTACCTGAGAGAAAAAGAAATCCAATAAGGTAAGAAAAAAAGAAGAAGAAGAAGTAGGAACAACAAACAGAATCTTATTTCTATTTACAATGATTGCAACTTTTGAATTTAGAAATCTATCTATGTCATATTACAATCAAGTGGCAGAAAAGATATTTCACCAAACCCCATTTCCTTTTTGTCCTAGACACTCAGCTACTTGGTATTTCCTAGCTACTCTGGCAAACAGGTGAAGAAAGGGGCTGAATTTTGACCAAAAAATTATAAATAGAATTAACATATGTTACTAATAGTCTGGCCATCCACTTCTCATACAATCCTCCATATCTCTTTTTCCCCATTTGCCCAGTGACTAGAGGGGACTTCCGGGACCTAGAAGAGGACAGAACCACAAGATGGAAGGAATCAGGTACCCAAGATGCCAGTTGAAGACTTCAAGTAGGAACACTGATGAAGGACTCTTGCATGAAAAAAAAAATAACAAAAAGAGAAATACTTTGTTAAGGAAGTAAGATTTCGGGATTCTTATAATGACCATCAGATACCCCATGTAGTATAGACTTAAACTGCCCTCTGAATTATCTGCAGTTTGCCAAGTTCAGTCAGTCTAAATTTAAGAATCTGTATTATCATGACATAAAGAGAGAAGAAATTTCAGCATGTTAATTTCCCTATACTACTTATTTTCTACATTATGTCCTTATTAAGAGGCCTGGTTCAACGGAATTACATATATTGACTCTGGGAAGCCAAGCCCAAACTGAGCCTATAATGCCCACCTGTTATGTAAATACAAAGCACAACACAACGCTTTCCATTTTCAAGACAGACAGACACTTATCTAATGCATACTTTAATCTTGTTTTGGTTTTCCATGAGACTTTGACGCCAAGAGGAGGGATGTGGAGCAAACTGTCACTGAGTTTCTATGGCGTGCCGGTTCTTGCACATACGTAAACTTACTGCAGTTCACAGGAATCGGAGGGCCAGCTATTACACGTGTATCAGAGAAGAGGGGCCTGGACTCTAGTCAGCATGTCTGACACCACACCCAGTGTGACTCATACCACCCCTCACGGGCCGGAGACATTAAATCAGAAAGAAACAAAATGGGGGAGAAAATCTCCATTATAAACAAACTACACATGTAAGTCCTTTTTGTTTTCATAGATAATATTTTCGCTTATGTTTCACAAGCTTTCCTTGGGCCTCTGCTATTCCTAGTGCTTTAGTATACTTAGCACGTTGTCCTCATGAGCAGCTTATTAATTTTGACAGATTTATATTAATGATCTTTTCTCAAAGTTCCTCAGTGCTAAACCTAATCTGTATCATCAAACAAGGCTAACAGAATGTTCTCTGTGTGCCCAACATCATCTTAGACACAAGTTAAAAGATAAACTTCAAGTTACTGTGAGCCTTTGGCAGAAAGATAGAATACAAGGAAAGTAGCCACAAAGGGCTGATAACAAGCTAATACTATAAGACTTTACCAATTAGAGGTTTGATTGCTAAATGCTGAAACTTTCATCTAACTTCAGAAGCTAGTAGAGACATTTTATAAAAATTAAATTACATATTCATATGTATTAAAATATTTATTTGCATATATGGAAAGAAAGAAAGCCTAGACGGAAATACAACAAAATATTAGTGATGTCTATCTCAGGGTAGTGAAATTATGGATACTTTTACTCTCTTCCCAGACTTCTTATGTTGTCTGGGGACATTCACAGCGACTTTCCTGTGAATCTACAGCTCCTTACAAACACTAACTTCTGCTTGTTCCTCTCCCAAGGAAGACAGGGTCTCACTAGGCTACAACAGAAGTATGTTCTGTCCCCGTTATGGTTTCCATTTTCTTATGAAGTTGAAATTTCAGTCATTGAATCATTTGATGATTATTAGGGTATTGATATATGGGATGCCCAGCACAGATAGGCAAGTAGTAGGTCTAGCACTGCATCCCTGGAACAGTAATGGCAATGGCATTAGAGCAATTTGTTATTATTTAAAATTACTAATGGTGAATTACTAACTACATATAAGGGAGCAGTGACATATGGAGCCAGAAAAGTTACTGTGTATCCCAAAACTATCTAAATATTTTTTTAAAGATTTTATTTATTTATTTTTAGAGAGAGGAGAAGGGAGGGAGAAAGACAGGGAGAAACAGCAATGTATGGTTGCTTCTCACATGGCCCTCACTGGGGACCTGGCCCGCAACCCAGGCATGTGCCCTGACCGGGAACCAAACCGGGACTGTCTGGTTCCCAGCCCGCGCTCAATCCACTGAGCTACACCAGCCAGGGGCTATCTAAATATTTTTATGGTTATCGAATCTTAGAATTTTCTTTGAAAGGTAAAGTCATAATTACAACATAATTTTCATGTAGTAATAATTAT
>PVJI01031745.1:0-12871 GCA_004026765.1 Micronycteris hirsuta
GGGGGAAGGGTGTCAGCAAGGTAGCAAGTTCCTGTAAGGTAATTCAATAATTCAATTTCCCCTCAAAGAACCCCCTTCTCAAGAGCATGATTTCACGCTGGCCCTCACGGGAGTGTTTTCCCACGGAGCAAGCTCAGACATGGGAATTCTCTTCCCGGGACCCACGGTCATGCAGATGAGTGGGATTCCTGTCACAGTTATACTTCCTCCTTTCCAATTTGGATGCCTTTTATGTCTTTTGCTTGTCTGATTGCTGTGGCTAAAACTTCCAATACTATGTTGGGTAAAATGGTAAAAGCAGGCATCCTTGTCTTGTTCTTGATTTTAAGAGGAAAGCTTTTAGGTTTTGCCCATTGAATATGATGCTGGTTGTAGATTTCTCATATATGGCCTTTCTTATGTTGAGGTATGCTCCCTCTATTTCCACTTTGTGGAGTGTTTTATCATAAATGAGTACTGGACTTTATCAATGCTTTTTCTGCATCTTGAAAGAATTCTGGCAGAGGGACTAACAAGGCACAGACATGGTAATGAGAAAGACCTGAGTTTCTCCTATGGGTAACACCATTTAGTTTGATGGGACTGAAAAAAAAGTATTGTAGAACAATAATATGTCTAGGACAATTTCTCTGCTGAGGCAAAATTTACTTTTAGATCTCAAAGATGAGTAGAACATAGCATGCAGTGGTGGAGTGAGGTGAGATTGAAGCTAACACAGGACTTGTGCTTTTAAGAACTAAAATTGGGTCAGTGGGGAAGAACAAAGAAAGCAGAAGGGTGGGTGCTTTGTGATAAAGCTGAAAAGTGTGCAGGGGTGATCATGAAGGTTCTTTTAGCTATGTCAAGGAATTTCGGTTTTTATCCTAAGGGCAAAGGAGTATATTATTGCTAGAAGGTTTTAAGTAGTAGGTATAATCATATTTTCATAGCTAAAAGATAAAGCCAGATGTTTTTCTATTTTGTTTTTTATTTAAGTATAGTTGACATATAATATTTGTTTCAGGTGTACAAAATAGTGATTCAGCATTTATGTTTTGCAATTTGATCACCACACTGAGACTGGTAACTTTCTGTCATACAAAGTTGTTATGATAGGATTGACTCTTTTCCTATGCTATATATTACATCCCTGTGACTTACCCATTTTCTTATAACTGGAAGTTTGTACCTCTTATTCCTTTTCACCTTGTTTACCCATCCCCCACGTGCTTCCCATTTGGCAACCATCAGCATATTCTCTATATCTATGGGTCTGTTTCTGTTTTATTTGTTTATTTATTTATTTATTTGGTGTTTTTAGATTCTACATATAAGTAAAATAATATGGTATTTGTTTTTCTCTGTCTGACTGACTTCAATTTGCATAATACCCTCTTCTCTATCCATGTTGCCCCAAATGGCAAATTTCATTCTTTTTTATGGCTGAGTAATATTCCATTGTATATATTGTATATATACCACATCTCCTTTATCCATTTCTCTACAATGGACACCTAGGCTACTTTCATCTTTGCTATTGTAAATAATGCTGTAATGAACATGAAGGTGCACATATCTTTTCAAATTAATGTTTTCATTTTCCTTGGATAAACACTCAGTAGTGAAATGTCTGGGTCATATGAATGCTAGATTTCTGCTTACAGCCAAAATAAATGAGAACAAGATTTATCCTCCTGATGAAAATAACAACAACAACAACAAAAAACCGAAGGAAATTTATGGAACAACAGTTTGTAAGACACTATATATTAGCAAGTCAAGGTCATGATTCACATGAGATGATGAACAAACAGGTAGACCTCAGCACACTCTCTAGAGAGAAGTTCCAGACTGCAGTACAGGGAGGGGAAACTTTTATCAAATGCTTTTTCTGCATCTATTGTTATGATCATGTGATTTTTGTCCTTTATTTTGTTTATGTGGTATATTTTGTTTATTGACTTGTAAATATTGTACCATCTTTACATTCCTGGAATGAATCCACTTGATCATGGTGTATGATATTTCTAATGTATTGCTGGATCTGAATTGCCAATATTATGTTAAGGATTCTAGTATCTATGTTCATCACAGATATGGGCCTGTAGTTTCTTTATTGTTGTGTCTTTACCCAATTTTGGAATTAGCATAGTACTGGCTTCATAAAAAGAGTTTCAGAGTCTTCCCTCTTCTTGAATTTTTTTGAATAGTTTGAGAAGGAGAGGAGTTAGTTCTTCTTTGAATGTTTGCTTAAATTTGCCTATAAAGCTATCCCATCCAGGGCATGTAGTTACTGTTTGTAGTTCTCTTCATTCCTTTGTATAGATCCATATTTCCATCTGGTATCCTTTCGTTCTTCCTCAAGTACTTTGTTCAACATTTCTCATACGTGGATCTATTAATGATGAAATCTTTTACCTTTATGTCTAAATAACTCTTTATTTTTCTTTCATTTTTAAAGGTATTTTTCTGGGTATAAAATTTTAACTTGACAGATTTATTTTTTCAGTGCTCTCAGCTGAAATGTTCCTGATCAGAAATTGACTGTCATCTTTATTTTTTTTTTCATACTTTATGTAATGTGCCTTTTTTCCTCTGGCTGATTTTAAGATTCTATTTGTCACAGAAATATTTATTTCAGTTAGATTTTGTCTTGGTGTGTGTCTCACATAGATTTCAATCTTTAATACTAAAACAACTCATCCTGGTAGATTCTATTTTCTTTATTTTACAAAAGAGAAAATGAGGTTTGGAAGTGTTAAGCGACTTGCCCAAGGCCAGCCTAGTAACTGGTGACAGAGTCGAGATTCAAGCCCGTCCAGCTGCACCAGAGCTGGAGCTCCCTGCACTGCACTGCCCTTTTCCCTTCTGTCTCTGTGTCCCTGAGCATCTCTGTATGAGCTGAAATAGGAAGGAAGAGCTTCATGTTGGCACCCCTCCACTGGGAACATGTACGTGGGTAACTTATATTATTTGCTAATCTGCACATGTCTAAGGATGACTGCAAAAGCCCCAGAGGTATTGATTTGTGTGTTACAAATCAATTTTAGCTAGTAGGTAAATATGCAAATGCAGAATATGTGAATAATGAGGATTGACTACCATGTTAATACTAATCAGAAGAAATCTGGATTGGTTATATTAATACCAGAGTAGAATTCAGAACAAAGAATATCATTACTAATAAAAAGCCAATTTTACAATAGTAAAAGAGCTGGTTCATCAAGAGATCTAAATATTGGTGCCTCAACTAATAGAACCTCAAAATGCGTGGTCTGTCCAGAAAGTATCCAGCCACATACTATGAATAGAGGCAGTTCTTGAAGAAGATACAAAACACAAGAAACGTACATATGACAGTGACACCTCAGTCCCCTTCAAAATAGGCACCTTGGGACTTCACACAGTTCTCCCAAATGCTATCAGCTGCTCTGTCATAGTTTCCTGATGGTCTGAAATCTCCCCCCTTTCAAAGGTGATTTCAGTTTTGGGAAAAGCCAGAAGTCACAGGGCACCAAATCTGGATGATTTGATATCTCGCCAAAAAAACTCTGCATGAGACATGATGCATAAGCAGGCACATTGTCATGATGAAACTGCCAGTCACCAGTTGCCCATAGCTTCAGCCTTATGAATTATCCAAATAGTTTCCATGGAGGAATGTTCAAGCTTAATGTAAATGTACAGATTAATTGCTCTGCTTTCTCAGTCATTTGAATGCAATGGCCACACAGTACATATTCTCACCTAATGGTGTGTCTCACCCACACTGACTAGTACAGTGAAATCGTCATTATTTACACATGTGCATTCCAGTCCACTCTGTTTGGCTGCCAGGTTATATTGATGTTGCACAAACCATTCTCATTATATTAACAATGGCTGGGCTCTTTTCGGACAGACCTCATATATAAGCAATTACTGATAGAGCTGTAAGGAGATACAAACAGATAATTCTACAGTTGTAGTCAGGGATTGCAATACTTCTCTTAATAATTGATACAGGTAGAATATTGGTAAGAATATATGACATTAGAAAAACACTATAACCAACTTGACTAAATTGACATTTATGGAATACTCTACCAAACAACAGAAAAATACACATTCTTTTCACATGCACACATTTACCGAGATAGACCATATTCTGGACCATAACAGTTAAATCTCAAATCTTAAAAACTTGAAGTCACTCAAACTATATTTCCTGATCACTATTGAGTTAAATTAGAAATCAGTAACACAAAGATACCTCTAAATATTTGAAAATTAAATGGCATACTTCAAAATTACCCACGGATCAAAGAGGAAATCAAAAGTAGTATTAGCAAACATTTTAAACTGAATGAAAATAAAAACACATCATATCAAAATTTGAAAATTTATATGACTAGACACCTGTATTAGAAAAAGGAATAAAAAGTCTCAAATCAGTTGATTTGAGACTTTAGTTTCACTTTAAGAAACTAGAATCAAAAGAACAAAGGAACCACAAAAAGGGAGAAGAAGACCACTGTATAAGTCAATGACATCAAAAGCTGTATAATAGTAGAGAAAATCAATGAAACCAAAATTTAATTCATTGAGATCAATAATAATGTTGATAAACCTCTAGCCAGAGGGATAAAGGATAGAGAGAATACACAAATTATTGATATCAGCAATAATTGAAGTGACATCACTTTTGATTCTACAGGATAGTAAGGGATTATTATAAAAACTCTTTATGCCACTAAACTCAGTATATTGATAAACTTAAAAGTAGTTAATAATCTGAGGGGTCTATATTTATTATAGAAATTAAATTAGTTAAAAACCTTCCACAAAGAAAACTCCAGGCGTAAGTGGCATCATTGGCAAAATACTCCTAATGGCTAAGGAAGAAATTACAACAATTCTTTAGAAACTCTTCCAGAAAATTGAAAAAAGGAAGAAAATCTTTTCTAACTCTTTCTATAAGGCCAGGATTACTTTCATACTAAAACCAGACAAAGAGATTAAAAGAAAACTTTAGACCACTATTAGTCATAAACATAAATATAAAAATTCTGAAAAGAATTTTAACAAATCAAATATACCAATAAATAAGAAGGGTAATAGTACATCATGACCAAGTAGTGTTTATCCCAGGAATTCAAGGTTTGATTCATGCTTGACCTCAATATACTTCACTATATTAACAAACTAAAAAATAAAAGTAACACAGTCAATTGAATAGATGTGGGGGAAAACTTGACAAAATTCATCATCTGTTGCTAATGAAAACTCAGAAAATGAGAAAATAAAATGAACTTCGTCAGCCTCATGAAGGACATCTGTGAAAACTCACAGCTAACATTAAACTGCTGGTGAAAGACTGAAAACTTCCCCTCGTGATCAGGGTCAAGACAAGGATGCCCACTCTTGCCATTTCTATTTGATATTGTGATGTAAGTTCTACCCAGAGATGTTAGTCAAGAAAAACAAATAAAGGCATACAGATTGGAAAAGGAGGAGCTACTCTATCTCGATTTCCAGAGTACATGATCTTATATAGAGAGAAACCTAAGGAATCCACACTCACACAACACAAAAAAGGTTTTTTTAGAGCTATAGAGGTAATAAATAAATTCAGCAAGGTTGCAGGACACAAGATACAATTGCAGGACACAATTGATATAAAAATAAATTGTTTTACAACCTAGTAATGAATAATTGAAAATTGATATTTAAAAATAATAATACCAATGTTATTGGCAAACCACATGCAGCAATACATTAAAAAGATCATACACCATGATCAAGTGGGATTCATCCCAAGGATGCAAGGATGGTACAATATTCACAAATCATTAAATGTAACACATCATATAAACAAAGGAAAGGCAAAAATCATATGGTCATATCAATAGATGCAGAAAAAGCATTTGATAAGGTACAGCACCCATTTATGATAAAAAGACTCAGCAAAGTGTGAATAGAGGGAGCATTCCTCAACATAATAAAGGCTATATAAGAAACGTACAGCCAACATCATACTTTGATGCAGACACGGCCTGCAGTGTCTGCAGCATTATGGTTAAGACACGAGACACGAGACAAATTCACACAGACTACCAAGTCCTTTGGAAGAAAAGGAAAGGCATGGCCACTCTCTGAGTGAGAGAGGGCCCGCAATCCCTGCCTGGAAAGGCTTTTATTGTCTTTCTGGATACATTACATCTAGGTCCTCATTTACTATGCACAGGTTCACATCAGGTGGTTACCTTTTACAGATAACAAAGGGGAGGATGTTGCTAATTACATCAAGAAAGAAGGATACTTGTAAATGCAAACAGGAAAGTGGTTGAACTGGTTACACTGTCCTTGGAAGGTTTAGCATGGATTTTAGGAAGTTGCAGTAAGCCCTTGCTGCCTCAATTCAGGGCGAAGGAGTTTTAGCAAAAAGCAAGTCTCAAAGCTGCCTAGGTACAATGTAGGTCTGATTTCCCACAGGAGAACATATCCGTGGGTGTGGGTCCTTTGTCACTCTCCGCTGGGAACTGGGCCCATGCCACGCAGAACAGTCTCCATAATACTCAACAGGCAAAAACTAAAAGCTTTCCCACTAAGATCAGGAACAAGAAAAGTATGTCTGCTTTCACCACTTCTGTTCAACATAGTATTGGAAGTCCTAGCCAGATCAGACAAGCAAAATAAATAAAAGGCGTCCAAATTGGAAAGAAGGAAGCAAAACCGTCATTGTTTACAGATAGAAAATCCTATAGACTTCACTAAAAAACTACTTGACCCAATAAATGAATTTTTCGGAACAGTGGGATACAAAGTCAATATTCAGAAATTGAAGGCATTTTTGTACAACAACAATGGAATACTAGAAACAGAAATCAGGAAAAAAATCCAATTTGATGTAGCAACAGCAAAAATAAAATACCTAGGAATAAACTTTACCAAGGAGGTAAAAGATGTGTACTCAGAAAACTACACAACACTGAAGAAGGAAATTAAGGAAGATATAAAAGAATAGAAGCATATACCATGTTCATGGATGGGAAGAGTGAACATCATCAAAATATCCATACTATCTAAAGCAATTTATAGGTTCAATGCAATCTCTATTAAAATACCAATGACATATTTCACAGATACAGAACAAACATTTCAAAAATTTATATGGAACCATAAACAATCCTGAATAGCTGCAACAATTCTGAGAAAGAAGAACAAAGCAGGAGGGATCACATTACCTGATATCAAACTATATTACCAGGCCATGGTAATCAAAACAGTCCAGTATAAAACAGACACATAGATCAATGGAACAGAATAGGGAGCCTAGATATAAACCCAAGTCTCTATGGTCAATTAATATTCAACAAAGGGGGCAGAGGCATAAAATGGAGTAAAAATAGCCTCTTCAACAACTGGTGTTGGGTGATTTGGACAGCTACATGCAAAAAAAGGAAACTGAACCACCAAATTACACCATATACATAAATGAACTCAGGAAGGATAAAAGACTTAAATATAAGTCATGACACCATAAAAGTCCTAGAGTAAAACATAGGCAGGAAAATCTCAGATATTCTATGCAGCAATATTTTCATTGATATGTCCCCTAGAGCAAGGGATATAGAGGAAAGAATAAACAAATGGGACCTCATCAAATTAAAAAGTTTCTGCATGGCTAAAGAAAACAGCATTAAAATGAAAAGTGAACCTACCATATGGGAATATATATTTGCTTAATGATGCCTTGGACATTGGTTTGATCTCCAAAATGTATAACGAACTCACACGACTCTACTCCAGGAAGACAAGCAACCCAATTAAGAAATGGGCATAGGACCTGAACAGGCACTTCTCCAAGGATGACATAAAGAAGGCCTAGAGACATAGGAAAGGATTTTCAGCATCACTGGCCATCAGAGAGATGCAAATTAAAAACACAATGAGATACCACTTCATACCATTCAGAATGGCCATCATAAACAAATCAACAAACAGCAAGTGCTGGCAAGGTCATGGAGAAAAGGGAGCCCTAGTACATTGTTGGTGGGAATGCAGACTGGTGCAGCCACTGTGGAAAACAATATGATATTCCCCCAGAAAACTAAAAATAGAACTCCCTTTTGACCTGGCAATTCCACTGATGGGATTATACCCTAAGAAACCTGAAAAACCAATTGAAAAGAACCTATACACCCCAATGTTCTTAGCAGCACAATTTATAATAGCCAAGTGCTGGAAGCAACCCAAGTACCCATCAATAAATGAGTAGATCAAAAAACTGTGGTACATTTACACAATGGAATACTACACAGCAAAAAGAGAGGAGCTCCTACCCTTCTCGACAACATGTGTGGATCTGGAGAGCATTATGCTAAGTGAAATAAACCAGACAGTGAAAGAAAAATACCATATGATCTCACCTATAAGTAGAAACTAATCAACAGAAAAAACAAGCAAGCAAAATATAACCAGAGACATTGAAATTAAGAAGAGACAGTAACTGGAGGGCAGGTGAGAGTGGATAATGGGGTTAAAAGCAGGAAGCATTGTCAAGGAACATGTATAAAGGACACAGGGACAAAGCCAAAGGAGGGTAGGATCCAGGGTGGGAGATAGGGATGGCTGGTGTGGGTGGGGGAGGGGGGATGATGGGAAAGTGGAGACAACTGTATTTGAATGACAATTTAAAAAAAGAGAAAAAATGATACCATTTTTAATAGCATCAAGAATATAAATTACTGGGGGGGTAAATCTAGCAAAAGATGAGAAAGACCTATACATTGAAAACTACAAAATATTGCTAAGAGAAATTGAAGAATACTTAAGTAGAGAGAGATGCTTTATTCATGAGTGAAAAGACAGTGTTGTTCAAGTGTTTATTCTCCCAAAATTGACCTATAGATTCAATGGAATACCAATCAAGACCTCACGTAACTTTTCAATAGAAATTGATACTCTAGATCTTAAATTCATATAGGCCTACAGAAGACCTAGAGTAGCCAAGAACAACCTTGAAAAGAACAACAAATTTGGAAAGCTAACATTGATTTCAAGACATATTATAAAACTATAGTAATCAAGTCAGTGTAATATTGCTATAAAGATAAACAATTAGATCAATGGATACTTTTTCCAAAAATATAGGAAACTATATTTCTGTGGACCGAGACGTGAATGTATGACTCCTGAATAGTGCTGAATAGTGAACTTTAAAATCCCCTACTTTCTCTGTTCTAATCACAGAGAGTTTTGCTTATTTGTTTTAAAATTTTTTTAAAGTGAACTCTGTGGATCTAAACAAAACGTAACACAGAACAGTATGTGGGGTTGAAGTGCTGACCTCCTCCTGGGCTCGAGAATGAAAAGCAGGTGATGTTGGCTGACTTTCAGCTCCTGCAAGAGAGTATGGACAAGGAGCCCTGGTGAGTATCAAGGACCAGACACAGTCACAGCTTCTTCTGTGGTCAATACTGAGCCACTCACTGCCTAAGGTTTGGGATAAAACAGAAAATCCCACCTGGGCACAAAGCTGAGTTTGGCTGTGGCCTGAGGACTAGGTCTGTACCACCCCTGGAACACCAGAACTCAAACTATCCTATTATACCTGGTTCTAAGAGGTGGTCCAAGAAGACCATGAAGAAGCAGGAGGGGGGGCAGGGGAGCCAGACCCTGAGAAGTAAGCAAGCACAGAAACAATAGCACTAAGATACTTCCACTTAAAATGAGCTGCACACTAAAATCTTAGAAGCTGGAGGCAACTAATACATACAGGATAGCCAATAAACTTATGAAACGAGAGGGAAATAAGAGCACTCTGAAAAAGTCTTTAATATCAGTATTTTAAAGATCCTCTAAAAGGAAATGGAAGAAATGGCATCCGCCCTCTAAAAAAGAAAGCAAAAACAGGATGTTGTGAAGAAAGAAAAAAAGAGATGGATAGCTTATGAATCAGAAACTGCTAAATATGAAAAAGAACCAACTTGAAATTTTGGAAAGGAAAAATATATTTATTTAATTACAAAAACTTGGCTGACTCTACACTGGATTCAGTTGAAGATAGAAATTAGTGACACTGCAAAGCCATACAAAGGAATTTATCCACAACACAGAGCAGAGATGAAAAGTGCCATGATGGCAAATAACAGATCATACAGAGAAATGAATGAAAAGTGAGAAAGACCAGCTCAGCATTATTTCAAGAATATTAGCTATACTTCCTGTCAATATGGTGGCAAAGGCAGACATTGCCTGCCACATCAAAATTACAACTAAGATATAGAACTGACAGAAATCTACTTGAATGGAAGTCTGACAACTATGGAATTAAAGAAACCACATCTATCCAGAGTGGTAGGAGGGGCACAGACAAGGAATGGGCTGGTCCACACCCACATATGGTGGATAAAAATTCCGGAAGGATATCTTGGGAGTAAGGAGTCTCAGCCCCACACCAGGCTGCCTTGGCCAGGGTTCCAGTGCAGGGAGATAAGTACCCACAATTTCTGGCTTCAAAAACTAGCAGGGATTGAGTCAGTGAAAGAAACTGCTGGAGCTCCAAGCAGTTTCTCTTAAAGAACCCACAGAAGGACTCACCTACTCAGATTCACTCCCTTTGGGCTCCGGCAACAGGGTGGCTGTTTAAAGGGCACCAGTGGCATGCCAGGGGAGGCTGAAGTGTCTGACATCAAGGTGAGCAGAGGCCATTGTCCCATTTCTGGTCCCACCGCCAGCACACTGGTACTGTATCTAAAATTTCATCGGCCTGGCTAACACTGTTTGACCCAACTTGGAGATTCCTAGAGACTCCACCCCAACCAAAGCTGCTTTTCTGTGTGAATGGCTGGTCTTGGCTCATGCTTCATAACTTCCTAAATCCTATCAAACAAGCAACAGCTGGATTCAGTGAGTCTCAGGCCCACCACTAGCAGCAGCCAGATTAGATTCATAGCTTGGCTTTACCTGGGAATCTCTAAGCCCAGCACAAGTAGCAGCCATCTCAGACTGCTTTATAGCTCATGCAGGGTGCCTCAGGTAAAACACAGGTGGGGGCTCACCTTGGCCAGCACCACCCAGGAAAACCCAGGGCCAGTGTACCCAGTGCTACAGACCATGTTAGACCACCACCACCCTGCCCCTGCACAGCTGATCCTCCAAAGATGGCAGAGATTGGTGGTCAGTGGTCATAGCCAGTCCTTGCAGCTGACTGGCCTGAGTAAATTCTTCCCATTGATCACCAATAGCAACCAAGGCTCAACTACAAGAGGAGGGTGTACTCAGCCCACAAGAAGGGCATACCTTGAATACCCAGCTTGGGTGATAGAGGAGGCTGTGCCATTGGACCCTATAGGACACCTATTACATTAGGCCACACTACCAAGATACAGAGTCAAAGCAGCTCTATCTAATACACAGAAACAAACAGGAGGCTGCCAAAATGAGGAGACAAAGAAACATGGCCCAGCTGAAAGAACAGATCAAAACTCCAGAGAAAGATCTAAATGAAATGGAGATAAGAAATCTGTCAGATGCAGAGTTCAAAATAATGGTTAGAAAGATGCTCAAGGAACATAGTGAGGACCTAAACAGCATAAAAAAAGACCCAGTCAGAAATGAAGGGTATGTTAGTGGAAATAAAGAATAACTTACAGGGAAACAACAGTAGAGAAGATGAAGCCAAGAATCAAATCAATGATTTGGAACATAAGAAAGCGAAAAACAACCAATCAAAACAAGAAGAAAAAATAATCCAAAAAAATGAGAATAGTGTAAGCAGGCTGTGGGACAAATTTTAAGCAATCCAACATTCACTTCATAGGGGTGCAAGAAGGAGAAGAGAAAGAGCAAGAAATTGGAAATCTATTATGAAATAATAATGAAAGAAAACTTCTCTAATTTGGTGAAGGAAATAGATATACAAGTCCAGGAAGCACAGGGAGTCCCAAACAAAATGGATGCAAAGTGCAAAGAGGCCCACTCCAAGACCCATCATAATTAAAATGCCAAAGGTTAAAGATAAAGAGATGAGAGGGTGGGTGTGGGAGAGTGGGTGAGAGGTGAGGGGGTTAAGAAGTACTAAAAGGTAGTTACAGAATAACCAGGAGAATATAAAGTACAGTATAGGAAATGGAGGATGAATCCTATTGAAGATAAATGGGATCCTAAATTCTTCTACTAGCTGGTATAATGTGCCATGCTTTCCTTTCTTATGGAGTATTTTTTTCTTCTCCAGTGGTTTAATTCTCTGAAATGTGTGAAGATGTTTTAGGTGAGATTTTCTTTTTTCAATGACTCATTCACTTATTTAAAAAAAAAATGTAAGCACCTCCTACATGCCAGGCACTATTCCAGCTGTTTGAAATATGTCAGTAAATTAAACAGCAAATGTCCCACCTAATGGAGCTTGCAGTACGGTGGGGGGAGACAGACAATGAACAATCAGTACATAATAAAGAGGTATATTATACAGGTGAGTAAAAGGAAATAAGTGCTTTTGGAGGAAAGAAAAATTATAGCAAGGCAAGGTGGGGTGCTGAGATTGCAGAGGGGCAGGTTGCACTGTTCAGGGGTTTGATGAAGACAGCCTCTCCAGTAGAGGATTCTGAGCTGTCTGAGCTGACTGGGAGCTGCGAAGGGGTGATGTGCAGCTATCTTGGGGAAGGCAGTCTGTGTGACAGACCCAGTGGGCACCAAGTCTCTGAGGAAAGAGAGAGCCTGCGTGTATGTTGAGGAATAGCCTGGAGGCCAGAGTGACTAACAGGAGGAAGTAGGGGAGAGATCAGGAAATGATGCTAAAGAGATTGTATGGCTACTGGGCTTAGAACTTTCTGGAATACCCTCTCTTATTTTGTATGTAGTTAGTAAGGAGATGCCCAGTCAGGTAGAAGCTAGCCAGAGGTGGAGG
>PVJI01031746.1:0-12739 GCA_004026765.1 Micronycteris hirsuta
TGAGAGATGGTGGCTGTGGGGCAGGGAAGGAGGGGGACCTGTACAAAGATGCTATTGAATTGGCCATTTTGTTTAATCTCCTGAGACCCCTCCGCCAGAAACTGTCCAAACTGCTCAGTCCCAGCACTGTCCGAAGTGGTGGAGAAAACCAGGCAAGAACTTCTCCCTCCCACTGGTCTGTGGGGAGTTGGGTCTTCTGGAACTTCAGGTTGCATGAGTGAGGGTGCTGAGTAGGTTTCCAGGGTGGAGTCACAGGAAGCCAGGGCAGCAGGGAAGGGGTGTGTTGCCCAGGCTTGAGGAGAGCCACTGTGGGTCATGCCAGTGTGTGGGGTCCAAAGCCACAAAGGACTGGGGCAGCAGCTGCACCGAGAGACAGACAAGGCCACAAGCGTCTGGAACAGTGCCCTAGGAGTTAGGTGTCTGATACGTTGTACAACGAGGGGATATTTGTGTCTTCCATGGATACGCAAAACCACTAAAAAGTTAATTTTGCAAGGGATAAAAAAATATTGAAATGGGATCTGTGGAAGACAGTTAAATTTCCCACTTCTCGGGTAAACACACAAACGCATCATTTGCCCCTTCTCTGCCTCGCCGCGGTCATGCTGCACCGGGCAGAGCGTCTTCATTGCAAAATGGAGTTAGCAGCGCTCCCTACCTCGTCAGATTACAGTGAAGATTAAGTTAGAACAACGAAGCATAGAGAGCAGTGCCAGCCTGTGGTGCACCTCAAGGGTGTGTGAGCTGTCGCTCTCTCGATTGCGCCAGGTAACAGGCCGCCACTTCGTTGCGCTCATGGAGTCTGTGGGTGGGGAATTGGGAAAGGGCGCAGCAGGAACAGCGAGTCTGTGCTGCACCACAGCTGGGGCTTCCGCTGAGAAGGACTCAAAGGCTGGGGGCCTGACAGTGGGGGGCTTCATCTGAAGCCTGTTTTCCCACAAGGACGGTGCCAGGGCTGGGGGGCCTCCAAGAGCAAGGTCACCTACAGAGGTGCCTACACGTAGTTTGTCCCTGTGATTTGGCCTCCCCGCAGCATGGCAGCTCAGAGCAGGCTTGTCACGTGGTGGCCTAGGGCTGCAGGCTTCGGTGCCCCGAGCACGAGGCAGAAGCCAGGTAGCCTGTTCTGATCCAGCCTTGGAAGTCCCACAGCGTTGCTTTCTCATGTTCTACTGGTTGTAAGTTCAAGGGGAGGGACGTGGACGCCACCCCGTAATAGGGGAGTGGCAGGGCAGGAGAGCATGTGGGGAGGAGATACGGCTGAGGCTGTCTTTGCAAAACCAAGTCTACCAATGTTATTATTCTCGTTAATTCATGCAGGGGGGCAAAGCTCGTAAATTTCAAGAACACCAATCTGTTTAGGTGTTTTCTTATTTTTTCCTTTTTTGGGTGACTAAAATCTTCCAGGAAACTAGCTTCTAATAAACCATTTCAGACACTTCATTCCAGGAAAGGATGACATATTTCACCTTGCAGAGAATTGATTTTGTGTTCACTCTGTACTAAAGAGTCACTTTATGAAAAGAAAAAAGTATATATATTGGCATTGGGGATCCCAGGAGAGCCTGAGTCCTTTGTATTTTTCAGTTTCTCTTTTTCTGTTTACTGAGTGGTGTATTTTTTTTTAACTTCTTTTCATCTTGTCTTGTTTATCTAAAGAAGGAGAAGGGAAAGATTCAGGAGAGTATTTTAAAAAATGTATTCCTTTGAGCAAGTAATTCCTAAGCGGGTGGAAAAGGATACAATTACAGAGGTTTGCTATTAGTGTAGAAACACTGGAACATTTAATTACCAAATACAGTCCTTCTGACTTCGACATCATTTGTTAGTGTGTTAAGCTCAGTCTATTTAACACGCATTTATTGAGTGTTTACTGCAAGCCGTGTGCTGGATTAAACATGGTGGATTCAAAGGAGAGACGCCACTCCTCCGTGTAAGGTGCCCTCATGTTGGTGGCCAGCGGCGCACAGGTTCGCGGTGGAGATTATCCCGAGTGGCTCATTCTGGGAGACGCTGGTTAAGTTTAGTTGTAGCAGCACTGCTTTCCTCCGCATATGACAAGATTGGATCTTATTAGCCGGGATAGTCATCCAGGAGGCGGCCGTGACTGAGGGTATGGCTGTTTTGGCTTGGGATGTGGGGAGGAAGAAGGTTGTTAGCACGCGTGAGGCGGACGTAGGATTTGCACACGTGCCGGCCCACGTGGGAGGCTGACTTCAGCGTGCATCACCAAGAGATCCGTGGGAAGTGGCAGTACAGTCCATAGTAACGCTGCTCAAACCTCACGCTCTCTCTTGAAATTCTTGGTGGAAAAATCTGCCAGCGAACGAGATGCTAATAAAACATTCCTCCCTTTGTGAAGCACTGATCTGGTTTGAGCGAGCCTTGTTCCAAGGGTATCTTCTCGGGGAAGAAAAGGTTTTCAGGGACCCCATTTATGTAGAAAAAGTGAGCCCCAAACCCTTAATATGGCAGACACCTCTCCTGTGATCCGGTTCCAGCTTGTTGGTCTCACTCCACGCCACCCCCCAACCCCTTGCACACTGGGTTACAGCCACGGCCAGTCCTGGGAAGCCGTGTATTCGGTCACTTCCAGGACCTGATCCACACTGTCCCTGCTGCTGCAATGCCTGTTATAGCCTCTTCCCAATTACACGTGGCGAGCTGCTCTTCCTTTGGGCCACCTCCTTCAGGAAGTCTTCCTTGAGCACTCCCCATTTCTGAAGGGATCAGGCTCTCCTCACCTTCTCTAGTTATGGAACTGATGGAACCGATCACCTTTCCTTGTAATTTCCTCTTGGCTTCTCAGTCTCCCCACTACACAGGAAGTTTTTTTGAGAGAAAGGCCTGCAATCTTATTTGCCATTATTTCCCCAGGGCCTGGTAGATGCTTGCCACATAGGAGTACCAAAGTACCTATTGAATAAAAGAAGAAACTTATTTGTAAGGTCTAAATAGCTAAAAAACTCATTGTTTTTTTTTTTTTTTGCCCTGGCTGGTGTAGCTCAGTGGATTGAGCGCGGGCTGGGAACCAGACGGTCCCGGTTCGATTCCCAGTCAGGGCACATGCCTGGGTTGCGGGCCAGGTCCCCATGAGGGCCATGTGAGAGGCAGCCATACATTGCTGTTTCTCTCCCTCTCTTTCTCCCTCCCTTCTCCTCTCTCTAAAATTACCCCCCCCCAAAAAACACAACTCATTGTTTTTATAGTTTATTACTAACATAATCAGGGGTAAAACCCAGTTTGTCTCAAGGGAATGAGAAGACAAGCCACAGACTGGGAAAAAATATTTGCAAGAGGCTTATCTGATAAGGGACTGTTACCCAAACTATACAAAGACCTCTTAAAATTCAACAATAAGAACATGAACAGCCTGGTTAAAAAGTGGACAAAAACTCTGAACAGACGCCCCATCAAAGAAGACATACGAATGGCACACAAACCTGTGAAAAGATGCTCCACATCCTATGTCACTAGGGAAGTGCCAACTGAACAATGAGATTCCACTACGTTTATGAGAATGGCGAAATTCTTCTATGGAGTTCATTTAATTTTCACAATATCCTTGGGAGGCTATGGCAGATTGCAGTAATCTCATATTGCAGCTGAGAAAACGAAGGCCCACAGAGAATAAATGAATTGCCTAAGGCTGTACTTTGTCTCAGCCTGAATTCCCCGAGAAGACAACATGAGACGGGGGCTTGTGTGCAGGTAGTTTATTTTAGCACTAGCATTTTCAGGGGCCAGAAAAGAAAGGAGGAAAAACTAATATAAGGTAGATTTTCTTGAACTGGTCATCACTTAGGGCAATGGGGCTTCCTAGTACTTTCTCCTGGGGTCTTCTGAGGAACTAGGTAGAATGTTCCTCTGAATTGTCTGCCTGAGAGAGAAAAGGGAAAAATTTGTCATGGGCTCTGGACCCCTGGGGGTAAGGTTACTACAGGGGAGTGTACACATGTGTGGGGAACGTAGATTCCCACAGTTGTTCCAAGCTTCCTCTGCGTTGGAGAACCCTCAGGGAACAAATAGGAGGTGCTCAGTGAAGCCAAGGCAAGCAGCCATCACTTTACAGCTGAAGCTGGTGAGCTAGAAGACGTGAAGCCGGGCACAAAAGGTAGGCTTGGCTTTTAGGTGACTTTTAAATCAAGTCTGCCCAATTCCAAAGTCCATGTTCTTCTTGTTCTTTAAAGCAGCCAAGGAAGGACACAGCAAATTCTCCAGTTCTATTCGACTGAAAAATCAAATTCAAACCATTAGCTGTTCCCAAAGTTCAATTTCTTATTTACTGCTGTTGCTAGAACTCTCTCTCACGTTCTGAAACACCCACAAGTACTACCGACGTCTTGCTTTGTGCTTAGCCAGTGCTCACAGTGGCCACGAGGTGGCGCTCCACACCCTCGGCTGCTTTGAGGTGGCAAAGGTGTGTGGGCTGTTAAAACAAGTCAGAGTGGAGGCTGCAATTTGGCAACCATCAAGTTCTATATTAATAGAGCAAGTAGCATTTATGAACCTTCAATAAATAGAATTCTAAAATAACCTTTAGAACATCATGTTAAAATAAATAGCAGATTTTCATGTCCCACTGCTGCCTTTCTATAAAGACGTTCTCTGATGTTCCCTCCATTAAAATAACCTGCTGTCATCAGCTTTTGCAAACACGGTAGATCTGGGAGTTTGCAAGTGGACTTGCAAGCCTCTAGAGAAGTCTTTCTTGACGTGTGGACTAAGGCGTGAGAATCTCGGTGGGTGTTTGTTGAAATACAGATTCCTGGAATTTTCCCCAGACCTGCTCTGCCAAGGTCACTGGGTAATCTGCATTTTTACCCACACACCAGGGGATTTTATGCAGTCTAACTTCTAACTCTAGATTACATCTCGGGGGCTAGCTCATCCGGAGTCTACCTGGGTCATCTTGTTTGTCTAATTGGCACTTCCGCCCGCTGGAATGAATCACAAGTGCTAAATGTACACGGTTGCAGTTTGGAGTCTGCTCCTCACGAGGTTGATTGGCAGCTCCTCCGCCTGATTCTCGGGCTTAGACCCTCTCTGAGCCGGAGCAGGGCAGCTCGCCCTCAGGCGAAGCTGACTTCCAGCCACACAGCTAGTGACCGTTAGCTGCCCTGGTGTCCTGGTGGATTTATAGTTCCGACTCAGAACTAAGTTAAAGCTACTTTTCCAGAGTTTCCTCCCCCGCATAGTTTTCACCCAGCATTGGACCCAGGAGACCTTTTGTGTGAAACATGGAGGGTAGGAATGCATTAGCAACTATGTTGTCTCTAAGGCTCAGAAGGTCGGTGGGGCTCACTGGTCACTGTGGCCGCTCATCGCTGGCTCCTCTGGTTGGTGTGGGGCAGCAATGGGCCCATGGCTCTTCTGCTTCTGCCCAGTCTCCTCGATGGCTTCTCCAAGTCTGGGCCAGGTGTGTGTTTACTTCCGTGACAAGGGGCGATTTCACCTGCGGGCGCAGGTCTCCTGCACCACGGAAGATGGAGGCTGGGAGGCGGTGAGAGACTGACATGGTCCTGTCCCATCCTGTGTCTCCTCACACATCCCAGCGAGTCCTGCTCTCTCACTTCTCACCTCTCTTGACTTCTGCCAGCCAGCACTGCTGACTCAACCCCCAACACCAGATGTGGAAACAACAGCCCAACACGTAAACTGCTTAACCAGCTCTCACAATTGTGTCAGTTCAAATCCCTTTAACAAAGCTTTTATCATTTAGATTTTGCCTAGTGGCTCTGCTTTTTCTGACCCAGCCCTGACTAGTACCAGGTGTGGGGGGAGGAAACACAATTATGCAAATTGGATACCCACTGATTTCTTATGAGTAAAATTGTTTCCCGAATTTACAATGGCCATCATATGTTGCACCAGCGTCATAGCAGATAAAAGAGACCTTTCAATACTTACCTTGTTTAATGACTTGATTAAACAAACTGGCATTTCTCGAGCACTTATCCTGTCCCAGGTGCTGTGTAAAAGATGCTGAATGAATGAATGAATGAATTTATCCTCACCTGAGGACATTCTTTCATTGCTTTTAGAGAAACGGAAGAGAGAGGAAGGAAAGAGAGAAATACTGATGCAAGAGAGAAGCATGGATTGGTTGCATCCTGTACTCGTCCAGAGTGCGTATCGAAACCCCAACCTAGGCATGTGCCCTGGCTGCAAATCGAACCTGCAACCTGTTGGTTGTAGGATGATGCGCCAACCAACTGAGCCGCAAGGGCCAGGGCTGAGATGCTGAATTTAAAGAGGTGTGAGGCCTTGGTCTGGAGCTGGCAGGGAAAGAGTGGGGTGAGGGTTTTGGAGGACATATGTGATAGACTTCCTGGCTTTGCTCTGGCAGCTCCGCTCTCTGTTTCCTGGTTCCCAGGAGGTCCCAGGAAAGTCCGGGCCTGAGACTGTAGCTGGCAAAGCCAGTGTGCTGGCCAGGCACTGGCTCTGTGGAACCAGAGGACTGGGGGTCTGCAGTTCCCTGCATACTAAAGTCAGGGGGGCGGGGGCTGAGCAAGCTGGACACCAGCCCCTCTGCATCACCGTCCCTTTCCCCTGGTTGGGCTGGGCTGCTCAGGAGCTACTCTCCCTACCTGCCCTCCCCCACCCCACCCCACCCCGTAGTCTAGGATTCCATGGACTCAGGCATTCTTTTCAGATATCCTTGCCAACAAAGGTAATGAGAACTTGTTTTGTAGTTATAAATCATTCCCTAAGGTTCTTAAGATTCGACATTCTTTTTTCTTTTTGGTTGGCTTGTCTTTATTCTATTGAAGACCGAAGATAATACAATTTGGGGTAAACTATAAGATATTTTGCTTTTTGTCACAGTTGGAATTTACAATAAAGTAAAAAGAATATTTCTACAGATTAACCAGTTGGAAAACAGTTATTTTGGACTGAACGTTGAATCAGTCACAGGTGTTAAACTTTGAGAGGGGTCTTACAAACCACTCTCAGTGGGTTGCAGGGGTGTCCAAACTTGTGGTGTCTCTGGGCCACGCTGGAAGAAGAGTTGTCTTGGGCCACACATTAAATACATTGTGACACGTAATCACACACACAAAAATCCCATAATGCTTTAAGTAAATTTACAATTTTGTGTTGGGCCATATTCACAGCGATCCTGGGCAGCAGGTGGCCCTATGGGGCCACAGGCCGGGCACCCCTGGTGCAGCATTCTTGGGACATGTTATTCACAATCGTCCCTTCCAGATAGAGACTTAAATAAGTGAACGAATAAAAATTCACGTAGCTTCCTTTCAGGCCTGGGGAGGGGATGAAGCATTCCTACCCATAAGCCTTTCTGATATAGGAAGTTTTCTCTTTTTTATTTTTTCCTGCCAGACATCATCCCTACCACGTGTTGAACTCTTACTATGCACAAGGAACTGTGCTAAGCATTTAAAGTACATCATCTCAGTTTTTTACAAGAGTCCTTTGAAGTCATATTATTGCAGATGAAGAACCTGAGGCACAGAGAAGTCAAGTAACTTGCCCAGGTCCCAAAGCGGTGGCAAGCTCCGCGCTCTTTCTTCCACACTAGCCGTCCTCACGCTGCGGTCCCCAGATGGCGGCAGCTTTACCTGCGGACTTGTCAGAAATGCAAATTCTTGGGCCCCATCCCAGACCTGCTGAATTTGAAACCCTGGGAACGCAGCCCAGCAATCTGTTCAAAACCGTCCTGGTGATTCTTACGCACACCGACGTCTGTGGACTACTGAATTGGAGAGTTTACAAGATCACAGAAAACGGACTGTTCAGTTGGATCCTGAAGGTCCTGAATCACATCGGCCACTGCAGAAGGGAGAGGCATAATGGGCTGGGGTTCTCCAGGAAGGTTCTTGGAAGGGAAGGGTCTAGGTGTAGGTCCAGAAAGAAAGGGGGAGGAGAGTAGAGAGAACCTCGATGGAGAGGAATAGCACACACAAATCACGGGAAAGGGAACGGACTGGGTTTGTACGCAGGAGTGTCAGGGACTGGAGTTAGTGAAAAAGAAAGAAGGAAAGTCGGGAGAGTGATGCTTCATAAGTTTCCTTTACAAGTCCTTTTCCATCTTTTCATGGAAGGAGTTTGGATTTTCTGAAATGAGCAATATAGACCAATTGGAAATGTGTGAGCAGGGGAGTGATCCATTCAGCCTAAGAAACTAGAAGAGTTTGTGAAGATGGAGAATTTTCTGTGTGTTTATATTTCAGTGAAAAAAGCAGGGGGGACTTCAGTGCAAAGACTCTGTGTGCGTGTGTGTGTGTGTGTGTGTGTGAGAGAGAGAGAGAGAGAGAGAGAGAGAGAGAGAGAGAGGGAGAAGTGCTGGGGCCGGCCAACCCTTCTGTGGATGGCTTCCTCTAAGGACCTTGTGAGGAATCAGAAAGTGGCGAGTCTGTTGGCTAATTTACTAAAGCAAAACGTTTGCTTATTATCTATGCCTAGTCCTTGTTTTGGGCAATAAAAGGCCATCACGGATCCACATTAACCTCTATTCTTTTCAAATCATCCAGCTGTTCTTGCACAATGCAGGCAAGAGGAGAGAAGACAGGAAACTGCTGAGATTCTGTTTCTAGGAAATTCATAACAAGATATGAAACCGACACTTATTCTAGTTACACACTAAGAATAATTTCCATTTCTGAGGAAATGTTCAGTACAAACATCAATCTCCTAGTCTTTCTTCTTCAAAGAATCGCGTGGAATCATTGTTATGTGTTACTTCTGACAGGAAACAACTTGTACTGAAATATTCTCTTATGTTGTGCGGTGGTTTGGAAATGCAGAGTGCTGGAGATTCTCGGATAAAAGCATATAACTTTAAGGACTGACTTATGCTTCCGTGAGCTGGAGACTAGAATGCGGAGTCCGGTAGAGTTGGATTGGAACTTTTGGGTCGCCATACTTAACCAATATGGCCTTGGGCAAGTCACATTTTTTAAAACCCCCAGAGAAATAGAAATAATTAACCTTGGCAAGTTGTAAAAGGTTTAGAAATAATGGATATAAAGTGGGTAGCGTGCTGGGCACATTGGAAGCCAAGTAATGTAGTTAGGAATATCTAATACCCTTAACAATTCTGCGATGTCCATAAATGAAGAAAATTCCCTCATCTTTTTATTTTTAGTGGAAATTCTGGTCCTGCCTCTTTAACACTCCTGAGGTACTGAAGCTGACTTGTAGTGATTTGAGTTCGCACATTTGTGAGATAAGCTCACAGACATGGAATTGCTCAGCCTAAGACTACATGCATTTATAATTTTGATAAATATTTTCAAATTGGTTTCTATGGGGCTTGTGCCAATTTATCTTCCACCAGCAAAGTACATGAGGCAGGCAGATGTTTTTGAACACTGCCAGATGACATCTTTGTGGAAGTTTTACAACACAACTGTACATTCATTGACGCCCCTTCATGGAGAGGTGGGGGTCTGTGTCTCCTGCCTCTAACTCTGGGTGGGCTGTGGCTGCTTTGGCAGGCAGTTGTGGTAGAAGTGATGGCATATGATTTCTGAGGCTATCTCACACCAGGCCAGGCAGCTTCCACCTGGTTCTCTTGGGATGCTCAGACAATGGGAAGTGACCACTATGAGGGAGCCCGACCACCCTGAGACTGCTAAGGTGGAGGGGACACGTGCAGGCACTCTGACGGACAGCCCAGCCGAACTCCCTGCCGCAGGAAGGACTAACTGTTGGCCGGGTGAGGGAGGGAGGCATCTTGGACGTTCAGGAGGTTGGAGCCTTCAAATGAGCAGAGCCCCAGTTGGTATCTAACTGCAACTGACCCCAAGAGAGAAGACTGCCAGCCAAGCCCTTCCCGAATTCCTGACCCACAGAACTGTGAGCAAAATAAAATCGTTGCTTTAAGCATTTGAGGGTTGGGGTAGTTGGTTATGCAGCACCGGTAGTGCGGACGCTTCCCTACAGTGGTTCTTGAACTTTATTTCCAGTCTCCCCAGAAAACCTTTCAAATGAGGGCCCTCCAGGTTTACCAGTGTAGACGCAGTGTCTAGCTCACCGGGTCCACTCCTGTTCTCTCCACCCAAGAAAGCATGAGAGAAAATGAGTAAGCATGACATTATTATATGGCACTAAAACATTAAAAAGTTATTCGTTAGTTAACAGCAATACTTTAGCTATTACCTAGGAGGCAGTGCAAGAATGTATCAGCCCCTCTTTGGGGTCTGAGAGAACTTGGTGTGAGAATTTGGAAAAGATATTTCATGCTGTCTGAGTCTCGGTTTCTTTATCTGTATTGTCAGCACTTAGCTCATGGAGTTCTTGATAAATTAAATAACATGATGTAGGAAAAGTGCATAACAGTGATTGTCTCAATACACAGCAGTTAGCTGAGGTAGGAGGAGGTACCACTGCTGCCCGGTAAGCCTGTATGTCCCTCAGGGCTCGGTGCCACTTGGCTTATCACCGGAAGCCACTCCCTGCAGTAATACTTCTATAAAACTAATACTTACAGCCTCCGCAATGGCTGCCCTGCTTCCACCTCCGCCCTCCATTAGTATGTTTTCCACCTTATAGGTAGAGTGAGTCTAATTTGGCTCATGTCGCTTCTCTGCTCAGAGCCCTGTGATGGCCCCCATTCCACCCACGGTAGAAGCCAGAGTCCTCACAAAACTTATGAGACCTTTCGCACTCACCTCACGACCTTCACCTCATGCACTAGGCTCCAGCTGCTTGGACCTCCTTGCTGTTCCTTGAGCCCTCCCAGGGCCACCACGATCTGTTGGGTGGCTTGTGCCCTGTAGGAAGTACCCAGCTGAGGGGGCAGAAGGAGCTGAAATCCAGCCTAGGCTGCACTTACCATGCTGTGCTCCTGGCATGATGGACACCAAGGTGTCTCCTGGCCTGGCCCAGCCCTGATGTCCCAAGGTGTGCTCCCGCCCCAGGGCCTTTGCACTCGCTGTTCTTCGCCTTGGACTCTCTCCCTTCAGAATACCTGACTTGCTCATTACTTCCTTCAAGCCTTTCCTCAAATGCTACCTTATGAGAGAAATCTTCTCTGATGCCTGTGGCAATAGTAACCCTCGCCCTCCCTTGCCCTCTCTGTTTTTCTGCACATCACTAATTGCCATCTCATATATGTAATCTGTACTTATCTCTGCTCCCCCCACTGTAGACAATGACTCTGGAAGGGTCCTGGGACCCAAAGCATTAGCCTCACCTGGGAACTTGTTAGGAATGTAAATCACCTGGCTCCACCCAACACCTTCTGAATTGGAAGCCCTAGCACGGGTGTCAAACTGATTTTCACCGGGCGGGGCACAGCAGCCTCGAGGTGGCCTTAAAAGGGCCGAATGTAATTTTAGGACTGCACAAATGTAACCACCCCTTAACAGTTAAGCGAGAGCTCAGCGCTGCCTCCGGGCAGAAGCAAGGTGCCTGCCGGATAAAGCCGGGTGGGCTTGTGTTTGCTGCCTCTGCTAGAGGCAGGGCCCGTAAACCTGTGTTTTAATAAGGTAACTCTGGTGGCCACTCAAGTCTGAGACTCCTTGGTCTAGGAAATGAAAGAGGATTCTTTGTTCATTTGCTGCTGTATTCTCAGAACTTAGAACAGCATCTAAGACAAAGCAGATGCTCCATGAGTATTTGTTGAATGAGTGCTGAATGAATTTGAGTGCTTTTTCCAAGAACAGGGTTGCCTTTTAAGTGCCTTACAAGTATTAATTTATTTAATCCTCAATAGGCGCTATAATTCAGGTACTATAATTACCGGATTTCTCAGCTGAGGCACCTGAGCCACAGAAAGATTAGGTAACTAGCTCAAGGTCAAACAGTTAGGAAGTGGGGAAGCCAGGAAACCAGAGTTCAAGTGTTTAATCACAGGCACATATACTGGCTCTCAACAGCCCTGGAGGCCCAGCAGAAGTGTCAGACTGCGGGGTTGGGGGAGCTTTTTATGAGAAAGGAACAGAAAGAAGATCTCAGTGTAGCCCAGTCTCGAGTGTGTTGGGGGCTGCAGGGGCACTTGTCAGGAGCAGGAGACACAGGTTCAGTCCTCGTCTCCCACTTTCTATTCAAACACTCT
Organism: Micronycteris hirsuta; assembly: GCA_004026765.1. Taxonomy (NCBI): domain Eukaryota; kingdom Metazoa; phylum Chordata; class Mammalia; order Chiroptera; family Phyllostomidae; genus Micronycteris; species Micronycteris hirsuta. The sequence goes on from PVJI01031746.1 coordinate 12,023, forward strand.
GAGCCTCAATTGTCCATCTGTGAAATGGGCCTGAAGTCGGGGGTCTGGAAATTTGGAACAGGTTTGGGGCTGCAGCCAGCTCGCACTGTCATGAAGCAGGCCCTGCTGGCACCCCAAGTCACCCCCCACCCCACCTGAGTCCATGTCTGACTGCAGAGGCAGCTGTGGTGGAGAGTTGTGGGTGAGCCCGGAAACTCCTCATCCTGACGACTGGCCCCTCAAGTGTGTGTCCCCGTGTCTTCCCTATTCCTAACCCGGGGCTTTCTCTAATGCGAAGGGAGTCTATTGGGCCTTCCAGGAAGCTTGGCCTGAAGTTGATGCCCTTGGAGCAACCCTCAGCTAATGGGGAACAGAAACCAGCAGATACATGGGCTAGTCTCCCGTCTTTGGGGCGGACAATTCTCAGGGGCATTTGGGACATTTCTCGGGGGTGGCAGCAGGATGAGCCCTCCCCCACCTGTTGCTTACAGCAGCAGCAATCTCAGTGACAGCCTCCCATCCACCTTTCCTCCCTCCCTGTCTCACTCTCTGCCTCTTCCCTACTCCTGCCTCCTGGGCTCACCTTCCAAATAAATCACCTGCCAGCAAGTGCTGGCTCTTAGGCTCTGTCTTAATGAAGAGACCTGCCTTGCTCCAGATTAGGATAAAAGAAACTGCTTAGGGAGAATGAGGCCCAGCAGGGCGCCTCTTGGCCAGGAGCATGGCTGTGTCAGTGTC
>PVJI01031747.1:0-12883 GCA_004026765.1 Micronycteris hirsuta
ACTGACTCACTCCTGGTTTCAGCGTGATTAAAAGCCTCTCGGCTCTGGGTCCGGACATCTCCTCTCTAAGTGATCTCAGCCCCGCCCTGTCCAAGCTGGCGGGAGTCTGGGGTGGGCACCACCACCAGGGGGAGCTATGCTTTCTTACCGCGACCAGAAGGGGCCACCCTGTATCTCTGAAGAACATATGGGGTCCATGAGGTCATCACCAGACTTCTGGCTTGGGTCTCACCTCCCTGGGCACGCCAGGCAGCTGCAGATCCCACATCCTGTTCCATCTGCTCTCTGTCATCTGTCACCTGCCTTTGGACTCGTGACCACGGTGTTATTCATTCCAAGGACTCTCAGAATAGAATTCTCCCATGGTCTCTCTCCTTTAGAAGTTAATCTATCTGTGGGAGAATATCACAGCACACTGGGTCGGGTCTGCTGACAAATATCTCAAAAACCTACCATAAGGCTCCGAATTGCTCTAAGTAGTTAAGTACCTTAGAAAAATCAGAAATGCACGAAGAGCAAGCAGGTGGTGGGGAGGGGAGGTATGGGGTCAGGGCATCTCCTGCAGAGGAATGCCTGCAATTTTTAAATTTACTTGGAAGAGCATTGAGATGTCCCGACACCCTGCATGACTCTAGCCAGAAGTGGTCTGACTAGCCGCTTAGTGTGTCTGTGTATTACATTGACCGCCCTTTGAGGCGCCTGATGTGCGACTAGAGGAAAGATAAAGATTTCAAGTGGGGGCATCAATGCCATCCTGCTGCAGACGCCTGATGTTCTCCGGCTCCTGGAAGCACCCTTGGTGAACCCACAGGATGTCCCCAACAGCAAAGAGGCTCCTTGCTGTTCATCTGTCAGAGAAGTGTCCCTGGGCCAGCACCTTGGTGGCCCTTCACCCATTGGTTGAGGGCAAATAGAAGTACCGTCAGCAAAAACTTCACTGTGAAGGTTCTGAGACCCAGTAGTCTCTCCCTCTATTATTAAAACAGTCTGTAATTTATAAAAATCATCTGTTTTAAAAGCCCAAAATGTTTATATGCTCTAATTTATTATTGCCTCTCCTCATTAATTTTAGAAATTATCAGAGGTGCTCACTAGGTGTTTATCTAGAAACATGTTTGTTTCAGAATTCATTATGATAAAGAAAATGTGTAAATAGTCTAAGTGCCTTACCTCAACATCGTAATAAAATGCATATACAGTAAAATATTATGTAGCTATAGTTAGCACTTATTAAACTTCATAAGTATCTTAAATGCTCACAAACAATTCATGTAGAACTTTTTGTTTTCTATGTATGGGAATGGTTAAGTGAATAATCAAGAAGATAGCCAGATAATTTAGAAAATAATGTCTTTGCTATTTTATTAACTCTCACTAAAAGGCAATGTTTCTTCTCCTCCCGTCTCTTGAGAGGATTCTCTTCCATTGGCCCCTCAGGGCTGGCTACAATGTTGTGAAGTCCTCTCAGGTACTGCCGGGAATGGGGGAGCCCAGACCAGGCTGTTCTCCCCACCCCCCGTGCCTCGCTGCTGTCCCACAAACAGCTGTGCAGAGGAGGAGCAATGCTGTTAGAAGCACTTTCTCACTGTCCCCTACGAGACCCTGAGGACCAAGTCCCCATTGTGCCCCACCCCACTCTGCCCCGCCCCTGAAGAGATCCCAGGCCACAGTCATGTCCCCAAGTCACACCACACGGCTGCACTGATCACTTGGGACCAAAGGTCCTGCGTGCTCCCCCCACCCCACAAGGGCCTTCCCAGCTCTTTCACCCAGGGTCCCGCACCCTGGTGACTCTCCAACCCCGTCGCAACCCCAGTCCACTGCCTCTACTACTGCTTCGCTGTCCCGCACCCTCCCAGAGGTGCTGGCCTGGCCAGCCCTGCAGGGCGTTTGAGGCCCAAGCGGAGCCCTTTGGCAGAGCCAGCCAAGCATCTCCGGCAGCTTAGAGACGCTCACCCCGCCTCCTCCCAGGTGCTGCCAGCCACGCACACCCCACACGTGACTGATATCAGCAGACCGGTGACACCGCGGGTCCGTGAGGGCCACCAGCTGGAGCTCCTCCTCATGAATGGTGGGAATGGAAGATGGTGCCTCCTTTCTGGGAAATGATCTGGTAGCTTCTTACAAAATAAAAGGCTTAGCTGCCCGGGGACCATCCAGCCACCCCGACGTGCTCACCCAGGAAGCGGAAAGCCTGCCCACACGACGGTGGCGGAGCAGTGTTCCCAGCGCTTCATCCACGAGGCCTCAACCTGGAAATCACCCACGTGTCCGCCAACAGGAGGATGAGCGAGCAGGTTGTAGCTCACCCGCGCGACGGGAGGCTGTGCAGGGAGGAAGAACGGCCGCGGAGGCAGCCGCGGCAGAGCTGCACCGCCCAGAAGTTACGTTAAATGTGCTGCTGGTTATCGATTGCTGCGTAACTCATTACCCCAAAACTCAGTGGCGTAAAGCAACGCCGAACACTCACCTCACACAGTTTCTATGGGTCAGGAATTCCGAAGTGGCCTCACTTGCTAGTTTTGGTTTCATGCCCCTCAGGAGGCTGCAGAACAGATGTTGGCCAGATGTCGGCCAGATGTCTGAAGGCCTAACGGGGCTAGAGGGCTGGCCGTGGGGTAATGCCCACACAGCTGGGGACAGGGACCTTGGTTTTCATCATGGAAACTTCCCCCTGGGGCTCTTCATTTGTTTCCAAACTGGCTACAAGGGCAGGCTTCTCGGTGTAGGAGGGACTGCAAGGGCTGTAATTATAAAATGACCAGGAGGTGAGGTCACTGGTGCCTACCGTGGAGACCAGCCACAACTACATATCACGTGTTTCCCTTTTTTGGAACTCAAGATCAGGCAAAAGTCACCCACGGGCTGGAGTTCACAGCAGTGGCTCCCACCCCTGAGGGTGGCGTTTGCTAGGGCGGGGGCCAGACAGGGTTACGCTCTGTGTCTCGAACAGGGTGGAGACAGCGCAGGTACTCCGAGCCGGACACTTATGATCTGTGCCCCTGGCTGTCTGTAAGTCCGTTACACTTTGATTAAAACATAAAAACTGAAGCACACAGTGTGGCAAGCAGCGTGACGAAGGTGCATGAAGCACCGGTGGAAGGCCAGACCGCAGGAGCAGAGGACTGAGTCGGGCAGCCGTGGAGGAAGGCAGAGGCTTCGGGGCGCAGGGAGAGTGAGGACGGTCTGCCCACATCTGTGGAGAGACTGGACCCTGGGCCATGAGCTCCCATGACCCTCCCGGCAGATGGCACTCGGGGGGCCACGCGGGGGGGCCCTGAGAAGGCCTAAAGTGAGAGATGCCAGGCAGCCCTTAGCTGCTCCACACGTCCCAGCCCCAGGCTTCCAGCTCAGCCAATGCCTGACCCCGAGGCAGAGCCGCCCAGAACCTCCCAGAACTCCAGACCCACAAATCCGGGAGTGATGTGACGTGGTTTTTAAAAGCCCCCAGGTTTGGGGAGCTCCCTGAAGCTGGACCCTCATCCTCCTCTGCTGGACACACTGGAACCCAAGTATGCTCACAGCACTTTCTGTTGGAAGAAAAAACACGATTTGACTGTTTTGAAACCAGTATAAATGTATTGGGACAACTGTGAATGCTCAGAATGAGAAGAACGGGTTCTGCGCCTGTCAGAAGGCCAGGCTGTGATGACTGAATCGCTGTCATCACAGATAACCATCTCGTCTGAGAAACGGGAGACTCCAGGAAGAAACAGAGGCGTCTGGCTGCCCGACAAACCTGACTGAGGTAGAGGCCACCGGCCTCTGCAAGCCTCATTTCCTTCACCCGTTTCATCCAAGATCAAAAAGCAGCCCCTGGTCTTTGGTGTGAACCAGGACGCTGAGGGGCACGCAGCAGGCATGCTTCTGAGCTCACACAGAGGGTGGGGACATGGTGGGGGGAGGGGGCAGGCGTAGTGAGAAAGTAGCAGTTGGCCATGGGGACTCTGAGACTGGAACAGAGGGGTCAGGGGAGACCTGGGGACAGGTGTGACTAACACCTGAATCTTGCTTTGTGGTTCTGAGAACCCCAGCACGTCCGCCCGACTGTCCGTGTGTAACTAGTTGAACAGCCGCCTGCCAGGCTATGGAGCAGAGCCACGGGTGCGTGTCTGGCCCGGAGGGGTAGCCCGTAGCCCAGAGCCGTCGCCCTCCTGAATGAGAGGCAGGATCTCCAAAGGGTGAGCGTCTGAGTGTCCTCGGGCCACTGTGACAAACTGCCACACACAGCAACAGGAATGTATTCTGTCCCATGTCTGGGGGCCAGAAGTTTGATGTGGAGATCCTGCTCTCTCCGAGGCTCTTGCAGGCCTGCCTGCCTCTCCCAGCTGCTCTGCTCGGGCGCCCCAGGCTTGTGGCCGAGTCCCTCCAGCCTCTGCTTGTCTTCACGTGGCTTCTCCCTGTGCACGGCTCTAATCTCCTCCGTCTCTCTCTTGTAGGGACACTGGTGATGCATTCAGGGCCAACCAGTTAATCCAGGATAAGCTCATCTAAGATCTTTAACTAAATCACGTCTGCTGAATCACATTCCTCCTATTTAGAGAAAGGTCACATTCACGGGCTGCAGGGAGCAGGACGTGGACATGGCACCCATTACAGGGAAGGTGTGTTAGGTTACAGAGCAGCCATACCGGTGCGCTCCTGGCTATGAACAGCAGAGAGGCAACTCAGCCCAGATCAGAAGCTCAGGAACCTTTGGAAGGACATCAGGGGGTCTCCAGATTCTCAGAGAGGCTGGAGAGAGAGGGTCAGAAAGTAGCACCAAGGGGAGGCGGGAGGCCAGAAACCAGCCAAGGTCCAGAAACAGCTTGGGTAGAGGTCCTGTCTTGGCCACAAGACTCTGGAACCTCCCAGTGACCTGGTCACTCTCCCTGGAATGGACTCTGCCTTGCACCTGTGTGGTGGGCTGAGGGGCCCAATGCCTGTGAGGCTCCAGGCTATGCAGGACCTTTCGTGATGGGACCCTCCAGGTGGGGCTTCCCTGCCCAAATGTATGTGGAGCCCAGTTCTCAGGTAACAGGACAGAGCACAGGTTGGGGGCAAGTCGTGGATGATGCAACATCCCTCAACTGTAAGGAATGAAGATCCCAGGATAGGAAGAGTTGAGAACCCTCCCCCCACCTGCAGAACACAAGCCATGCACTGGAGAGCAGCTGGTGAAGGGGAGGGGTGTCCAGGGAGCTGCCCCACCTCACCACCGCTGGGTCCTGCCCCTGGCTGGCGGGCTTCCTCCTCCACCAGAATTTGTGCCTGTGTGTCTGAATGCTGCTGACCCCTGACCCGCAGGAGTCTGAACAACAGGGCCGCGGGTGGTGGGGCCCAGGAACCCCGCCAGGATGTGCATCTGCTGACCTGGTTCCCAGGGGGGACACCTGTACTATGAATGCAGGAAGGGGACCAGAGGCAAGAAACCCAGAATGACAAATCCGGCCTCCGCAAGCACCGAGGTTCTACCGCCAGGCTGCCCCGGAGACAGGAGGCCGTCCACGGACGGAAACGGCTGGCCTCTCAAACTGCGCTCTCATCTGTCGTCTCTGTGTCATCTGTTTCTAGTGTTTGCATTCATTTTACTGTGATTTCTTAAAACACACGTCCTTTCCTCTTTGTGCCTCTGGGCCTTGCCAGAGAGGCCGCCCTGAGGCCTCGGAAGTGAAAAAGAGCCCAGTGCAGGTAGGGAGCCTAAGACCCCAGCCAGCCCCAAACCACAAGACAAGCACTGACGTGTGACCATCGTCCTCTCAGAAGGAAACAGCTGTGCATTGCTCCTTTTGCTGTGCTCACTGCCACCCTCGTTCAGAAAACACGAGTCGCCCTCTAATTTCACTTCTCAAATTTTTTCTGCACAGTAGAGAGACACAACAGGAACATTCAGCTCCAAGACAGCAGAAATCGTTTAAGAAGTGGAGAGATAGACCATGGTTATGAATGAAAATCCTCGGTTTTGTAAAAATGGCAGTTCTATAAGTTCACCGCAATCTTAATCAAAATTCCAACAGAATCAAGCCTCTAAAATGCGTGTAGAATAACTTGATGAAAGTGACCAGAAAAATTTAACAAAAGCAAAAAAAAGAGTCGATATCAAGACACCAACGCAAAGAAAACAGTCCAGCCGCCGGCACAGACCAGCCCCACAGTCTACGGAGTGGTCAGTGTGACGCAGGAAGTGGTCACGTGACTCGCACGGCCCCTAAACCCACGGAGAGAAGACAAATTCTTCAATAGGTTCTGTTGGGACTGTCCATTTGGTGGGAAAAGTCCATAAAATTATATCCCAAAGATGAACCCCAAGTGTGTTGAGACCTGAACATTGAGCAACTGCAAATATGTTAGAAGCCAATGCTAAATGAAGCGTTTAGGATCTTAGGAAATTAGACCTTCTTAAACCAAACACAACAAACAAAACGGCTGAGAAAGCTGACCGCATCAAAATTGGAGACTTCCAAGTTAAAAGACAGTAGTTCCCGAGCGGGAAAACCGCTGCTTGGAGAGCAATCAGAATCGTTGTCCAGCAGGGCGAACTCAGAATATCCAGCGAGCAAAACAGGCACGCGGTAGGAAAACTCGTCATGAGCACGCACTTCTCAGAGGAGGAAATTCCGACGGCCAAAACCAGCTGAGAATATAAACTCTATTGAACAACAAAGTGCAAACTGAAATAAGCACTTTTTGCTGCACAGATTGCAATCACCAAAGCTGGGTCTCTTCCCAGGGGACGAGGGGAGCAAGTCGGTGGCAGACCCCCAGCAGTCCAGCCACACGTCTCTTTCTGCATCTATGCGGCCACATGACCCAGTCCCAGGCTCCTGAGTGGAAGGAAGACTGTGCGTCTCCAGGTGAATGACCTTAATGGGTAGGGACACACCTCCTTCCTTTTCGTCGGCTGGATTCAGGAGCGAAATGAGGGCTGGAGCTTGAACACAAAGGGGCCCCACTGGTGGAGGACGGCAGAGCCACCAAATGTAGGGGCTGGCTTATGCCTGGCTGAGCCACCACAGTAGCCACGCCAGCACCGCCCACCTGGATTTTGTTTTTAATTTAATTGTTCTTTCCGGTTTTCTGTCCACTGCAGCTGAAGTGAGTCCTTCCTGCTAACAACTCTCCCTCACTGTGGGTGGGTAGAAGTGTACATTTGTTTAGCCACTTGGAATTACATTTTAAAATGTAGATACTGCACCCTCCCCCCCCATCCTCAGGCAGCATCCCCACTTTCCTTCCGTTTTCCCTGAAATGTCCCACATTGAATCATCACTGAAAACAGCCACTCTGGGGGACCACCGGATGGCCTGCAACTGGCTGTGTGATGGTCAGGGTTGTTCAGGTGGCTGCTGCGGGGGCACTGGGCATTCCTCAAAGCCCCGATGACTATAGGTCACCCCTGAGAGAGCCTCGGTGGTGAGTTTCTGGAGATGCTGTGCTCTCTCTGAGCGATGGAAACAGTGAGTGCTGTAATTGTTTCACAGGAAACAATGTAGCAACAGGGTGCTCTCACAGCCCCGCCTCTTCCCCTGAAATCAGAAGCTGGTGATGGATGCCACATTCAGGCACCTGTTCCCAGGACTACCCTGCGGACGGCAGCTCACTCAACTGGGGCCACACCTGGGTTAGAATTTGGAACTAAAATGATCTGTCCAGACACCTTCCCCTATGGGAACCCCTCAAGGGTCCTAAATCACCCAGATGCTGACCATCTCTGCAGTGACGTGACCCTCAAGTCATTTGCTTCATCCCATTAAAAAAACACAGGCAGGGCTGCTGGTTTGCATAGCTCACTGTAAACTGTTGGCTGGCTGACTGGCACCATGCTTTCCTGTAACAGCTATGTTGGTACACTGTGACGCCGAGGGGTTTAGTCCTGTAGCTCCTCCTGCCTCTTACAGGCCCTGGGCTGCCCCGGTGTCCTCCACACACAGAATCGCAGACTGCGCACCTGCGAGAACGACAGTAAGGGCAGGAGAGTTGCATCTGGCACAGGTGTTACTTTGTGGAGAACCAGAGGGCTTGCAGGAAGCTCAGTGGTGTTGACAGATGGAGGGACGTGGGAGGTGAGGGGGACGCTGACCTGCTCTCACACGGTGAGCACCTCAGAGAGGTTTACAGGACGGAAGCCGAGGTTCAATGGCTAAGTAAATATTAGCAGAGCTGGATCGGAGACACGCAAGGAGCTTTAATTGAGCCGGGTCCTGCCAAAGTCAGCGTGCCCCGGTGGTGGGGGAGGGCGCCCGCCGCAGGGACCATTCCCGGGTGCACTTCACACCGCCTCTGCTCAAGGGCACAGCCCAGCTGAAGACAGGACTACTGGCCACACTGCAGGCTCTGAGTCCTGCTCCATCTCTGGTGAGCTGAGGGGTGGACATCAGGCCTGCCGAGAACCCGAGACACTGCCCGCCCTCCGCCCGCCTGCCGTGAGTCACTGGAACCATTAGAAATTGTTCAGAGAGACAGACAGCGGGCAGGCCTGCTTCCCACGCACTGTGGAGGACGCCCTGCCAGCAAGACAGCGTTAGATACATACGTGCAGCCATCACTTTAAAAAAAAAAAAGGAAACTTTAATACTAAACAGTCATCACTGCAAGGCTGAATGACCCTTGTTTTAATAGAAAAGTCCATTTCCAAATTAATGTCTCACAATTGAAGACCTCCCCGTGGTGAGGAGTCTCGGAGTGAAGTGCGCCCACAGCAGGCCGGCCTGCGGTGTGCTCCACCGGATGGAGGGGCAGGCTTCGCCACAGCCATGCCGCTCCCCCAGGACGCTCCCGGGGCGAAGTTACAAAGGACTCTGAGGCACTGCCTTCAGGGTGAGCAGTGACCAAACCTGTCTTTACAGCAGCCTTGGAAAATGTGGTTAAAATGCATAAAAGCATTGGGCTGGAGGAACCAAACTCGTCACAGCACAGAGGAGAAAGGAGAGGGGCGGAGTGCCCAGCCTTGATCAAGGACATGCAGGGACCAGACCCAGGCCGGGCCCCCAACCCCGCCTGCCCCGCACCCACATCATGCATGGCTGCGTCTGCAGAATTTCTGCTTGGCACATGCACCCTGATCTGTCGCCTGCCCCCAAAATCTCCTGCTGTTTCCCTGCCTTGTATTGCTAAGTTTGAAACAAAATCCCATCTTCTTCCAGTACACCCAGCGAAATGTGTATACGTGCAAACATGTCTTAAAAACAACCGGAGCGGCACCTTGCCTACCTAGGCCTTTTGGGTTCAGGGCACACCGCTTCCTGTGGCCCAGTGCGCCCCTCAGCCCCCATGGGAGGGGGTGGCCTTTGGGATGGTACTCCCTCTCTCCACCTTGGCACCATCACCCACCTTCCCACATGCACCCTTTTTTTCCAGCACTGTCTTTTCTGCGTGTCCAGGAGGGCAGCTCATCAGGAGACAGGAATGGGAGCAAAGGAGCCGATACATAGGGATGTGGGGGGTCATTACAACCACCCTCTGCCCACCATGTCCCTGGGGACCATCCTCCTAGGCATGAAGGTGTAAAGCATAGTTCATTGGTTGAACTGAAACCTTGGCTGGGGAGTGAGAGGAATAGGGGGTCTGCTGAGGTGGAGACCACCCTGGGGAGCCTCTGGATTCCAGCAGATCTGCCTGAGACAGGACGCCCAGAGGGACGGAGCCCTCACCTTCTCCTGCTCCTGAGCTGACTTCCAGCTGGTATTGCAGCCTGGTTTCTTCTCTGCTGGGTCCAAGTCAAGCGTGACTTTGAGGGTTATGCTGGGAAGGAAAGGAGGAAACCGTGCCCTTTTCCCTCCTTCTGCTCCCCTGATTTCTGAGAATGGAGCCCAGCAGCTCCCCGACATTGAGAGTTAGCGCTGTCACTTAACAGGAACTGGGGTGCCTTTATTTGAACATCGAGCCAACTTTGAAAGGTCTCACTGTGGCCGGCAAGACCCTTGTATTTAAGGCCTGAAATACCAAGTGCTGCCTTGACATCTTGGAGGCTCACAGTGTCTCCCAGGCCTGACTGCAAGTCCCGTGACCTCACCAGATGGGCCCCCACTCCAGGCGGGACTCTTTCCCCACAGGGGTGAAGGGTGGGTGAGCAGAGTGGCCTTTTTGACCATGTTGGCCCAGCTTCCGGACCCCCCGGAGAGTCTCCCGGACAGGCTTTCCCCTCGGGCGCCAGCTGTCGGGGATTCCCCTTCTTTCCAGGCGCCGAACAACTCAAGTTTCAAAGCCTGCGGGTTGAGCCTGAACACAGCAGTCACACAAGGTCTGCACTCCTGGAGGTCTTCTTCTTGGTGCTGAGTTGTGGGGTACCCCCTCACTGACGCAGATGAGTGCTGACTTGGGCCAATGCCCATTCCCCCCAAAACTAAAAATGGGCTCCATGCACTTTAGGGAGTAAAGAAAAGGGTGGGTGTGAGGGTCCAGTGAGCTTCCGGCGTTGCCCAAGAAATTCGTGGCACCGGATTTCCTCTGAGTTCACCCACTGAGCCAGGACCGGGCGCCCACTGCGTCTCCCACCTGATGGGCCGACCTCATTGAAGAGCTGTGATCCCGGCCCCCATGGTGCGGCAGGGGCCCTCTCTGTTCAAAGCCCATCATGAATGAACAGAGGCTTTTTGTTGCCCCGAGATTTCCAGGGCTGAGTGATCTTGCTCCACAGACCGAGGATGCCTGGCCAGCGTCCAGCGGGGGACAGAGGGACCTGTGTGTCGTGTTGGGTCAACATCACAGCACAGCCACAGTGGGGAAGTGGGACGGCCGTTCATAAAACTCTGACTTGTGTGAATGAGGTTAGCTTTTCCAAAGTAGCCAAGACGTCGTCGTGCGGAAAGCTCACTGCCAGCCAAGGGTAGGGCATTTAGATTTAAAATAATTTGACAGAATCAGAAGCTAGGGTGCATTCTTTTTCCTTACTCTCCTCAACAAAGCTGAATGGGATTATTGAGATCAAATTCTACCCTTCAAAAACGCATTTGGCCGAGAACTGTCTGTGCCAAGCGTCAGCCAGAAACAATTGTTTTGCTGACAGTAGAAGCCCATGAAAGGCCGTCTCGCAGGGGCGCTGACGCCACCAGACGCGCAGCCGGGCCAGTGGGACTCAGGCCTCTTTCATTTCATTCTGAAAGCGAAAGGGCTTGGCTGCTGAGCCGCATATAAAGCCAGATTCCTCTGAATGCTGCTAGCCGTAAGGGAACTTACCGTTCACATAACCGTGTTTCTCTCCCACAAGAAGTAAACTAGAAAAACTGAGATTAAAATAAACGATAGGTAAACCCATAGCTTCATTATCAAATAAAATTAACTTTATGTCCGTAATTAAATAAACACTTGTAAATTTTCTTGGCTTCACGCCCACTCCTCACGCTGTCCCCTCGGCGGCTGACTTCGTCCCCACTGTCGGCCACGCCGCTCCGACTCTCCAAATGATGTTTCAGCACCTGCCACCTCCTCCGTCTCATAGAAAGATCTTACGTGGCCGTCCGTGGCACCGCCTCAAAGTGCCCGGCCCTCCGTGCCGCTCAGCTTGGGTCTCGAGTTGCCATCACTTCACTGCTTCTCACAAACCCCACTCGGCTGCGGCTCCGAGGCTGTGCCTGGAGACCACCATCCTGGGGGCTGCATTCAGCTCTTGGTTCTTGGACTCTGTTCAGGATTCTGCACATGACCACGCAAACGGGTCCTGTCGCTTCCCTCCTGGATGGACATTTCCAGTTTCTCTCAATTCCAAACTAAAGATTCTTCTCACGTGCGAGGTTTCTCTGGGACACATTCCAAGGAGTGTAACTCCTAGATCACAAGGAGTGTGCGTGTTGCTTATTGGATATTTGCACACTGCTTCGCCAGGGGGCTGCCCTCGTCCTCCTCCTCGCCGTCACCGCGGGGCCCCTGGCAGGCGGCCTGGCTCAGGCTGCCGGCTACACGGCACCGGCTGTGCCTCCTGGGGTGACGTTTGCATTTCCTGGGCACCAGCGCGCTGGAGCCGGTTTTCCTGTTTTGTTTTTTTTCCTTCCTGCCATGCGGGTTTTCTCTTCCGGGAATTGTGTGTCCGTGTACTTTGCCCATGTTCTGTTGTTTTGCTTTCTTCAAGCTAGGTAGACTTTCTTTATGTTGTGTAGATGGTCTCTATTGCTGTTCATTGTGTCTTTGCTCTGCTCTGTCTGTGGTTCATATTTTCCATTGGTTTATGCTAAGACCATAAACAAGGTTACCTTGTTTAAATACAGCATCATTTCTCTGTACGGCTTGTGCTTTTGGCGAGCTTATTAAATCCTTTTCTATCTCAAAGTCATTAAGATCATCTTGTATTTTTTAACTTTAAGGTTACACTTTCTATGTGTAATCACACATTCATTTATGCGTTTTTCTCGTGGTAAAATGTGTGTACTATAAAGCTTGCCGTTTTAACCATTTTTTTTTGCATTTGTTCTCTTCTTTTTTTTTAACTATATTTTATTGATTATGCTGTTACAGTTGCCCCATTTCCCCCCTTCCTTCCCCCCTCCCCCTTACCCCCCTTTCCCCTCCCTTTAGTTTTGTCCATCGGTCCTACACATAAGTCCTTCTGCTCCTGCACTTCTTATACTATTCTAACCTACCCTTGTCTGTTGTCTACCTCCCATTTATGCTACTTGTTCTGTGCCCCATTCCCACCCTCTCCCCCTACCACTCCCCTGTTGATATTCCTCCATACCTCATATAACTCCCTTCAACATTTCATACAATAAAGGCTGGGTGGTGATGAACTTCTTGAACTTGACCTTATCTGCCAAGCACTTTCTCTGCCCTTCCATTCTAAATGAAATCTTTGCTGGATAGAGTATTCTTGGATGTAGGTCCTTGCCTTTCATGACTTGGAACACCTCTGTCCAGCCCCTTCTTGCCTGCAAGGTCTCCTTTGAGAAATCAGCTGACAGTCTTATGGGGATTC